>QVOA01023792.1:0-45921 GCA_014825685.1 Pseudomyrmex cubaensis
TTAGACTGCTTTCGCTAAACGCAACAGGCGCAAGCGAACACTCCAAGATTTCGCGCGGCATTAATGTAGATTAATGGAAAACTTCGTTGCTATTTTCGGCTGCAACTTTTCCTATTACTTCGTCGACAGTTTTTATCGACGGTTATTAATGGATCGACGCCCTGACTTTCGCGTTTTCCGCTACTTCGGTTTTTTTTTCTTTTTTTACCGAAGATCTCAATCTAATCGAACTTCCTTCGTTGTTGCTTGAGATTACTTTGTTTCTTATTTTATCATTTATTTTATGTAAACCTGTTGGGTGTACACAGTGATATTTTCGAAGTTATCAAGACTATTTACTTTCTGAAGTTGTCTCTCGTTCTCCCTTTATTTCCCATATTCGCCGTATTTGCACCCTCTTACAACCGACAAGCGTCTTAGCAAGCGTGAATGTCCTTTTACCCTCGTTACGCTCGTCGCTTTTGCCGCCGTGGTAACTTGGTATAATATGAGTCTCGAGGTGCTCAATGACACGAACGCCATACCATCACGTTGGAAAATGCAACGGAACGACGCGTTGAAGAGAGAGAGAGAGAGAGAGAGAGAGAGAGAGATATCTGTTCAGTAACCCCTGAATTCCGAGCCACCACCTCGGCCGATTGGATCAGAGACACGTTCCGATAATCGTTCAAACATATCGTAATGACCAAGATGGCGGCAAATCAAACACGCGCTTTATTTATCGGAAAGGGATGTGTCTCTCTAATTTCGTTTTATATGTTTATGTTCACTCGCATACACAGAAACTCGTTCGCAGAGAATTGGAAACAATTGCGAAAGCATTACGTTAAAAAATCAAAGAATAATTAATCGAAACAAAAGGCAACTGCGAAACACCAGGCAACGAGGCGACAATTCGACGACGCCGCCATTTTGCATTTCGGAAGTGAATACCGCGGCGGGTGATAATCGCGAATTAAGAGGCGCCAGCTAATCGACACACCCACCCTTTCAATTTCCATCCCTGGCTTGTAAAACAGCACCCTCACCGTGTCGCCAGAAGAAGGGGAGAGCGACAGAGAAGGAGAGCGATTGTCTCCGGTGATTACGGTTTCCGGAGTTGTTTGCATTTAGGAAGCCATCAACGCTTAATCGCATTTCTTCCCGCCTCAGGAGATTGCAGTTTTCGGCGAAGACAAAGAAGAGAGAGAGAGAGAGAAAGAGAGAGAATAACAACACAACATCCATACTATCCTTTTACATCGACCAATCCCTTCGCAGGTATATAAAAAAGTAGTAGTTTCGCGACGCGAAATTCCGCCGGTGAGATTGCGCGGAAAAACACGTGGTGCAAAATTTGTTAAATATTTTTGCCAAGCACGCGAATAAACGTTGCAAATGGCCGCCGTTCTACCCATCTTCCAATTGAATTTACGAGGAATGTAGTGCTGTCGTTCTCGTTTCTATCATTGTACGTGTGATCAATAATAATGAATTGTTCTAAAAAGTTTTAAGTTACAATTATGAAAACATATGGTACCTATCTAGTAATTCTCAATAACATTGAAAATGTAAACTTCGGTTTTTTCTCTTTTTAACCCAGTTCGAAAGAAAGAACATCCCGTTTTTTAACGGAACACCGCGTGCGCGCGCGAGTATACATAAAAAAAAGAACATATCAGAGTTAGAAGCGGCTCTTATGAGCGGAATGCTTTGCGCGAATATAAACCACGCGGGGTGAGAAAAAGGCAGGATGGTCCTTCGAGAGGGAATAATGAAATTAGAAGCGTCTGCCACCCCGACCGCAACGAGAAGGCGGGGGAGTGAAGGGCAGAGGGAGGTTGCCCGGAAGCGTCGTCGGGACTGAGCAAAAATAATTGAATCGCACAGAGCGCGGGGTTGCACTGTCCAGAATAAAGTTTACGTTTCAACCTCCCACCCTCCTTCTATCCCTCTTCAACAGCTACTAGCACACTCTCCGTACCTTGCGTACTTCAGCCCGTGCCTTTACGGTTTCCTCTATCTCTCTCTTTTCCTTTCGTTCCCTGCAAAAGTGTGCAACCCGTCGACCGCCACCTTGTTGTCTCATATTTCCATCTTCCTTCTGGAATTTCCAGAGGGTGACCATCCTTTATCCTCTTCCTCCCACGGAATTCCCATGAGTACGCAGCGAAATAATAAAGGAACGGAATGACTTTGAGAAAGATGAAAGTCACTCCTTTGCACTTTTGTTTGTTCATTACTCGTTTTTGTGTTTTCCGACGGTGTCGTTCTTTTGTCCCGACTCTTGCGTGTAAAACAAAACTCTTGTCGATTTTATCTCTCGATAAAAAAAAAAACAATGAAACTTTTTCTCTCTCACTCTTATTCTCACCAAAAATAAAAATCAATCTTTAAGTTTGTAATTTAATTTAATTAGAGAGCTGGCATTTTTTCTATTGAAATTTTAAACTTCTTTTACGGAAAATTTGTGCACATATGTAATCTATATGTAATCTATATGTACATACAGTTACTAAGTCTGTTGCTGGCTCAGTCTGATCTTCTGAAGGTTAAAACGAATCTAATAATAGGTGAGAATTGCGTGAGAGTTATAAAATCCCGTAGAATAAAATCTTAAATAAACTTCAAAATATCGATATACAAAGAAGCGCGTATTAATCTTTTATGACAGAGTCAGAAATTATTTTTCAATTCGAGAAAGTGTGTCATTCTATGTGCTCACACGATATCAGATTTTGTACGACACGATCGCTTCGTCACTCGGAAAGGGAAGGGGGTGCAAATGAGAAAAGAATTGAGGATGATTTATGGGGCGCATGCAGATGTTGGGACGTAACAATATTATTGTAAACTTTGCGATTGCGGCATTGTTGAAGTGTCGGAAGAGGAAAGCCCATCCGGCAAACGCGCGAATAATAGGGGTGGCTTGCGTTTATTTGCGCTCGTCTTCGTCGGAGCGGGAATCGTATATTTTCGCAAAGCAGACACGCCGAAATGCACAACGAAAAGTAGTGACTTGCCGCGAAAATCGAAAAAAATGAGCAGCAGTCTCGGTTGACTTTCGTTCACATAACAAAAACACTTCAAACTAGTATTAGTGAATTAAAGTCTTTCTCTTTTTCTTTGTCTCTCTCTCTCTTTAATAAACAAAAATATAACAATTTCAATACTAAAACCATTATTGAAAATAGTTCTACGAGAAAAATCTTACGCAAAAAAAATTGTTGAAAGCCTCAAAACACATCGCAAAAAAATGTAATAAAATCGAGACGGAAAAAAATGCACGATATTGCGAAGAATAATATTTAAGCATTATTCCGCCTCAAATGCCGGCTATTCCGATCCATTAATATCGTTCAGCTAGCAAATTGGATTAAAGGGAATCCATTTAAAGGGATATTAGGACAGTATCGCGGAGGGTCCGCGTCCGCCGTGATTTCTTTCACTTCAAGAACGAACTGCGAGATAAATCAGATTTCCCGAACAGAGATCTGACATTCGCGAGTAAATACTAACGGCTGTTTTATTTACCTTCGATTTAACGTAATCTCGTATACATTGTAGGTACACGTTTTCCGACAATTTTTCAACAAATCGAATCGTTTTATAAATACAACTTTTACAAATAATGAAAAAAAAAACAATTTGCGCAATAACACATACAAATTAATCGTGTGTATGCAACTCTCGTATACTGAAACAGTCGATTATTTAAATCAACGCGTCTAATAATTGATAGCGCGAGGGGAAAATTTTTCATTCGGACGTGCGGCGAATTTGTGCCGTTAATTTCCGGGGAAAAATAGTAACTCACCGAGGGGGAAATCGTCGAGATTAATACTAGTTTCATTGGTGGGCAGTAATAACCGTCGCGCTTCGCGAAAATTAAATCGAATTCCAAACATAGTCGTCCGCGGGTGTACAGGGGAGGAATTGAAACAGGTATCGGCGGGAAGGGGAGTTTGAACTTCCTATTTCGGGGATGACAGGTCCTAGGTCGGAGTTAATTAGCGGGGCGGCATGCCGCGATTAGTCAGACGCGATCGATCCGGAAGTGCGTGACGGTTCCATTAGCACACCCGGTATGCAGGTCCGCTCGGACGCGGATACGTAAGGTATTCGGCTATTAACGGAGATACGAGCAGATTCCAGCCGATGCTCCGGCCGGAAACTCCATTTACCTTTTCATTGCACGTTGCACGTGCGCGCGACCGTGTTTATCGCGCGATATTATCATTAATATTATCGCAATAACCTAACATAATTCAGCGGCCATAAGATCCGCTCATCATCGTGATGAAGTTATACCATTCGTAAAAAAAAAGTAATAAACTGATTTGTAGATTTCTTAAGAAAACGGTCTGCGTTCATTCTATTGCTCAACCGCGTGTAACGTAATCGCGACGAGAATCATTAGTCCGAATAAACAAATCGCGATTTTATCGATAAGACTGACACGGAACATCAATTTCTGCATTTTCGTTTCTTTATCTCATTTTCTCTCTCTCTCTAGCGCGATTTAATATTACAACTCGTGTAAAACGAATTCCTGTTTGATTACGAGTCGGTTGCATTATCACGGCGCGATGTACCGTGAACTATCATATTTCGCTTATCAATCCCAATAAATACTACAGCGCGCGCGTTTTAGAGCGACGCGCACGCGATAAGGCCGCGTCATTTTTGCGGGATATTTTTCACGGTGTTTTCGCTCCGCCAAGGATTTCGCACGTCAGTTTTTCGCAAACGAGGGGTCGCGCTCTATCTCGCGCGCATAATTCACCCCCGCGTTTATTACACGTTTTATTTATGCGTATTACGCGCGACGCAAAGCGACGCGGCGCGCCGAACGTTTTTTATGCAAAACGGAGTCATTTTCGCAACACGCCGTACACACACACACACACACACACACACACGCACTGCTCTCCGCTCTCCGCCAACTCTCTCGATCGCGTAATATTCGCGAAAATAACTCCTGCCGCGCCTTTTTTTTCGCGGTGAGATTTTCACCGTGGCGCAAATTGCAGTTACGAAGAACGCGAACGGAATACATTAACCGTTAGATTTTATATGCAACGCCCATAGTCGTTAAATAAACGCGAATTAAAATATACGGATTGTTTTCTGAAAGTGCTATTTTTTTTTTGAACGCTGAAATTTCTCTGATCTTTGAGACTCTTCCGAAGAAAAACTAAGTATCTTCAATTTAAATATATTAATTTTGTTATTTTTTTAAGGTATTATATTTTTTGAGAACAATAATCGCGTTGTAAAAAAACGTATGTTGAATATATGTATCTCTCATTGCACTTTGTGTGAGTATCATCATCGTTATTATACAAACAATACAGTTCGCGATGGCGAACATTCCACGTACATTTGCGCGCTCTTCTGTCTCCTCTCCCCCCGTTCGTTGATTCCCGCAAAGTGCAGAACAAACGACGGGGCTTGACAGTCGCGAGTGCGCCACGCGTAACTCGATACTCTCGCGATATTTTCGACCCTTCGAGAGAAAATCAATGTTAAAGAGCGACTATAGCCAGAAAGAAAGGGGGATCGGCAGAGGACGGAGGATAGAGTAAAGAGATGGCGCGAAATTGAAATTGCGAAGGCTCGCAGGGTCAAACCGGAGAGCAAATGAGAGAGAGAGAGAGCATGAGGAAAATTGTGGCAAGGGGTGCAAGAGCGCAGAAAGGGATGAATAGGGAAGGGGAGAGAGACATGTGCCGACGGGAAAATTGAGCGTTTCACCTGCACAGATTCCATAATTAAAATCAGTCGGTACCCTCGCTCGTCATTGTCCATACCACACGCGGACGTTCACCCCTCCTCGCGCGTCTCAACCCCTCTTCATAGTTCGTGTTTCTCTCATCCTCCCAGATCACTGTCACCTTTCCGTCCACATTCGACGTCTCATGTACATTTTTGCACTATTTAACGAGAAAACTTTTCAAATCACATTCGCTGACCATCTCTCGTCATATATCCCGCGAGAAAAATTGCGTGAGTTTCGAACGCTCGTCGCGAGGGGAACGACAAGACTCCAGATCGCAATTACACTTTTCGAATATGATGTTATATTACTATTGGGAAATTTTTTTAGATAAGTTTTTGACAAACTT
The DNA here is from genome assembly GCA_014825685.1 of Pseudomyrmex cubaensis. Lineage (NCBI taxonomy): Eukaryota > Metazoa > Arthropoda > Insecta > Hymenoptera > Formicidae > Pseudomyrmex > Pseudomyrmex cubaensis. The sequence goes on from QVOA01023792.1 coordinate 6,108, forward strand.
TTGCTTGTTTTTTTTTTTAACATATGCGAGAAAAATAATATCTTAAGAAGCATTCGGTTTGCGCTTCCTTTAAGTGACTGGAAAATACGAAATCTCTCGTATTTAAGTAGCGTTCTTAGGAAAACGGGCGATAGCGGAGACGCGGAGGTGAAGAAGACGCAGGAGAAAGGACGAAGTTACTGCAAGATCGAGCGGAGTCCTCAAAGTGGCTCGACTCGTTATAAATTGTCGCAGAGTCGGTTCGGTAATAGGGCGCGGAGTATAGTACGAGGGTGAGTCGCCGGAGTTGGGCATAAGTTCGACGATCGCCGAGTTTCTTCCGTTGGAACAAATTAATTCTGCGGAGAACAAAGACAGCTCGAGATGAATTCGCCGTTTTCAGCTGGCAAATCGCGTTTTGATAACGCTACCGAACATTGATTGAGAAATTAAGAGGATCGGGAAAAAGTTTTACTCGAAAATTTGTTCGAATTTAGATTGTTATATACAAATCGAAGTTTAGGCGAAAACTTATTTAAAAAAGAACGATAATATAATGATGATGATTTTAGAAATATATGTAAAAAAGGCCATTAAAGAATGACGCGACAAATCTGAAATATTTTTTACACAATGTGCAAAACCTGCAAAAAAAAGTTAAAAATCTGTTAGCGTCAAGAGACTATCGGATGTAATTCGCCCTTTTCAAAGGCAAAGTTGAAGGGCTCTGGTTTCACTTTAATTCCTAGCTATGTATCTCTTTCCTTCTTTCCATTCCCTTTCACCCATCTTTCGCCATTCGGAGAAATCTCCCTTTTGTCTCGTCTTCCGGCTCGTCAAAAATTAATTCCTAATCGAGTTAGCTCTCTTTCCTGGCACGGAACTCATTAAGGAAGTTGCACGTTCCTTTGTGCGATGCGCGGCCACCCTCTCTTCTTGTCTCTCGCCTCACCCACCCTCGTAACATTTTCCGTGCTCGCAGTCCTAATCGCGTCGAGATAAAAAAGTTTGCGACGCCACGACCGAAAGAATTGTCTGTTTGTTCCAACTTCTTCATAAAACGAATCACGTAAAATTATCGGTAACGAAAACGACGATCGTTCTCGCTGATATTGGATTGCGATAGAAGTTAATATATTTCTCTTTTAAAGAGAGATAAATATTTTTTTATCATTGTTTTCGCGATTCTGTTATTAGATCTCGTGCGTTTCAACAACTACAAAATTCTACGAAAATAAAGAAATTTTAAAATAAGAAATTTTTCACAAAGCACTGGAAAAGTAAAAAACTCGCAAGCGGAAAATTAATTATACAGAATTTTGTACGGAGTAGAAAAAAAAAATATCGGCTGATTTTCATCCGCCGGAAATAGTGTGTCTTCTCTTTCCACAGGAATATCTCGTCTCCCTTCTTCGATAATACTGTTACATCAAAGGCCGACGGGCTCGCGCAAAACTTTTAAGTCACTTTTAATGTAAAGTCGACTGCTCTGCGCAAACTACTTTCCGCTGCCGAGTACTATTTTCTCCGGCGTTCCTTAAATAAATTTTCATCAACGAAAACCGCCAACTCGGCAGGAAAAATTCTTTATTCGCGCGTGATACCTGACGATTTGCGATCGATGATTAATTTTTATGATATTTTAGATTGACATTTATATTATTACTAAGAAATATTATGTAAAGAAAGTTTCAATTCGTTTTCTCATACACACGACTTACAGTTTATATTTTTTACCATCTATGTAGAATTCGAACGCAGAAAGTTGAGTGTTCAAAGATGCTAATCGCGAGAGAAAACCTTTTACGTTCCCATATCTCAACCTATTCCCATTTCTCACCCTCCGAAACACCGGGAGCAATACTCTCACGAGTAGCACGCGACCTACATGCGACGGCGGCACGCGAACATCCGTTTCAAGGTCAGCGGGTTAATCCCCAAAGGTGATTGATCTGACCCGGCCACGAAAGTGCGAAGGTGCGAAAGGTAGAAAGAGGAATACGTACAAATATATACAGTCGGCGCAGAGAGAAATGTACAGGGTGCTCTCTCACGAATTGACGTTGAAAAATACAACGACCGATGCCAGAATATTTCTCTGTCTCTCTCTTTTTGACAGAATTTTAAAAAATAAAAATTGTCATACAAATATAATTCTCCAAAAGATATGAAAAACAAACAAAAACATATAAAAAACAAAATTCTTGCTTTTTGATTATGTTCGTTAATTTTGCATATTACGAAATAACTTTATAGCAATTACAATATATACGTTACCAAATATGTTACCAGAAAGAAAAATACGGAATAAAAAATATAGAAAAGAGCTGCACGGCGGCAGTGTAAAAAAAAACTCGCGATGCTAATGAACTGGCAATTCGATCCTGTAACAGGATTCAAGGGTCTTACACGGAGTTCTTCTTGTTCCTTGCGCGCTCGGTTTTCTTTCTATCCGCGAATTCAACCCCGCCCGCGTTTCTACCTTTTTTTATTTTCTCCGAGACGCTCGATTTAATTCACTCACCGTGAAGAGCCTTCAGGTATGCTTTGCCAGCGTTGATCAGCTGTCTGGCACCAGGATTGAACTTGTCCAAGATATTCTGAAAAAGAACGGAAAAAGCACTTTTAACGGATTACGTTTAACTGGGATAAAATATACGGAAGGTTGAAAGTTCAGGTTAGAACTCTCGCTTAAAAACTGATGATGAATTCAACGTCGTCAATGCTACGATTGCGTCGTAAATACAACAAATTGTTGTCGGCAAATAATTACCGCGTATATATTTATAACACAAGAAACATCTCATAGAGAACAGACAAGAATAGAGGAGGAATGGATAAATATGTGGAATACGTGTACGATATAGATAATTGAATATTGCGACAGAGAGAGGAATGAGCGTCAATGAATGCTTTCCATCGCAGACATACTTTGTTGCGATGTGGGAGGTACAGAAATTATTTGTCAACAGATAATTGTTGGTAATAGCGCGCGCACACCAACGGCAGAAATTGTTCTCGGAGTGATGTAATTACCTCTTTAAAACTGATATGCTCAGCTTTATCGGTGGAAGAGTTATAATGAACTTTGTTACGTTGGCGGATACACAGAAATTGTTTAGCAGTAGACAACTGGCAGAGAGATAGCATAAATTGGCTATCAAACTTTAGACACTGCACGTACAGCGCGAAACTTGGAGATGCAAGGAGATCCGATGTTTTGGAGAATTTCGAGGTATTTCGTGGAGAGTTCGAGACGGAAGATGTGTGTGGCCCTTCCTTCCAGTTTGAAGAATAAATTCTCGAAAAATGTTCGCCGAGGTGAAATTTTCCAAGAGACAATTTCGAGAAGAATTGCCAGAATATATTCGACAAAATTCTCTGTACAAGAATATATTTCCCGATACGAACTTCCATACGGAATTTCACGTAAATGAAGTATGGAAGCTACTTAGAACTCGAACCATCGAGGATTTAAACCCCCCGGGCCTGAAGTTTTTCTCTAAATCCCCGATTCCGCATGTCTCATAATTCAGGAAACAATGTAGTTTGCCCCCTTCCCCACGATGCAACTTTTCTATAAGATATAAATCCCAAAATCTCAGTTAGACCAACTCGGAGAGTTAAGATCAATGTTTTCCTGAGACATACAAAAACATTCATGGGGATCGTCCATCAATTGCTCGAGGCGGTCTTTCGCCATGTTGCCGGCGGCGACGTCACAGCAAGTCAGGCGACGACGACGCGTTCCGGAAGCGGAATCTGGTTTGGGGTTTCCCTTCCTTTCGGCGCGTCGTCGTCGAAGTTAAGGTGGCACTCACGAGGCGTAACTCCGTTGATGCGGTTACGATGTATCGATCCCCCCCCCGGTAAGAGCGTGACGGCTAAATTAAACTCGGCTCAACCCCCGACCTTCGCATTGGCCCTCAGGCCACTATTCCTCTCTCTCTCTTCCGTACCCCCTTCGAGTTTCGCGTCAGGTGCGTCGGAAGGTAACGACGCGACGCCGTCGTCGATTCGACATAGCGCGCCAATTATATTTCCGCGCGCGTTTCCGCCAGAAAATCCGAACGCCGCCGTCGTTGCTCGAAAAGCCGTTACATCTGTGTATAAAATCGGACGCGGTACACTTCAAACTCCCGACTCCGTGACTTCATTAACAGTTGCGAAATCACTTTACTGACTCACAGTCGAGATTAATTATCGCTCGCGATCGATTCGCGTTTGATTGCGCGATTTAAGTGTTTTCTCGACATGTGTGTAAATATTATATGCGCGTATTTCAATAACGACAAAATTGATTATTGATTGTGAAAAGATAAGAGACTTTAGCGGTCAAAGCGGCTCCGCACGACCGGCCATGTTCTTACGTAACTTGGACGTGTGCCGCGGGGCAGAATTGCCGCTGTCGTGAAAGAATGCGAACGGGTTGAACGAACGATAGAGAATCGACTGTTCCTCTCCGCGCGTTAGCGAGATGAATATCTCGAGATATGCGCGTGTATAATAACGTACATATGTACGTATGTACGGAAATCGGTCAGGCCCATTAAGTCGCGTGCGGGACTCAACGGTGCGTTGCGCAATGCGATTTTCAACGCGTTGAAATTCAACTCAGTTCTTTCAACACCACGCTTCTCCGAGTCGCGAAACAACTCTTTTATCATTTTTTCGCAAAAATGCACAAATTTAACTTTGATTTACCTCTCGCTAATTATTCACGTCGTTAGAAAGGTTTTTCGCGTGTAAATTGTTATTTATATCCGACACATTATATGCGCGCGTTATTTGCGCGCGTTACCCGCTTTGCTTACGTCACTCATTCGTCGTTCACGTGTCACTTACGCGGCATTTTATTCCAGTTATATTCCGCGTCCAATATTTACGGCGTTTTCGCGCCATTCATTATTGTATCGCGATCCTAACGCTGGATTATGACTCCAAAGTGCGCGCATCATAAATCGCCGCGGTTCGATTTGCTTTTTCGAGATTTACGGCAAAGTAAAAAGTGTCGTCGGTCGATACGGGGGAGAAAGGGGGAGAGGACCGAAGGTCCACGCGGCATGATCGATAAGGCCGCGGTAAATTTAGTCGGCCGATTCCGTTACAGTCCGCATAACTGGGCACGCAGCGGGCAAAATGGACTCCGGCCCTCTCTAACTTCTCTTATTGGCGAACGGCCACTTTGAAGGGAAGAAGAAAGACAGAAAGTGTGTGTGCGAGTGTGTGTGAGAAAGAGAGAGAGAAAAAAAGATAAAAAGAGAAAGAAAAGAAAGAACCGAGGAAGCCGGAGATGAAGTCGGAGCCGATGAATGTCGACTAACGGTATAACGTTGCATGAATTTCGCGTGTATGCGCGACGAGCATCCGCGTGCGGATTCTTGTCCGCGTTGGCCACTCCTACTATTGCTCGTTAAAACCTATTTTCCCTACGCGCAATTATAACTTCGCTTGTGAAACAGATAAATGTCATATCAATCTGACACGATTATTATTCGATTTTACAAATCCGACGATTGGATAATTTACCGAAGTAATCTCTGGCTCAATAGCAGATTCGTAACTATTTATCTCTATCGTCATTCAAAGGAATGCGAAAAACCGAGAGAAGAAAGATATATATATATATGTACGTGGGTTCGCCGGACGACCCGGTGACCTCGTGAGCGGGGATTTACCGGTGGATATGGTCTTGCCCGGAGGATCCTCTCGAAGGAGCGAATCCTGCGGTCGTAATTCACCGCGGTTACCGTTAAACGGGGAAAGAGCTGCCACAGCGAGAGAGAATGACGGTTGCCGCAGTGAACGTACAAAAATGCAACCTGCCTCTGGTCAGGAGAGTGAAAATCGCCGCAGTGCCTCTCAACCGCAGCGATTCGCCTGCGACTGTTATAATAGTCGCGCGGACTCTCTCATTCCCGATATTATCGCGTACCTTTAACCATAAGGCACGCATTACGACGACCACCGTGACAAATTTCACTTTCAACGCGCGCATTTTCTTTTCACCTCTTTCTTGCAATTTTAAACGATTATGTCTCCACGCACTTTATATATTTTTGATTTTAGTCTCTTCACCCGAGCTTGTTAAAATAAATATTGTTCTGCTATCGGGGTTTGTTCTCTCTTAAAATTATTCTCAAAGGTGTTTTTGATTTGTTTCACGTGCTGTTTAAAATTTGTATACTCGATGCGATACAATAATAAAAAGAAGGCAAACTCGGAAGAGAGGAATCAGGTTATCACACTCGCAAGTCAACTTGTTAGTCAGGGTTAAATCAGGCTCGCGGAGAAAAATTCTATCTCGAGTAGTTTTTGCTAACACACGCGAGAAAACAGAAAACGGACGCAAGAGAGCGCGGAAAGAGAGAGAAAGAGGTGATGTTTATTCATCTGGAACGACCCGTAAGAGGTGGAAGCGATAGCGGCTGATACCGTTAGCGGTGAGGAAAACCGACGTGTCAAACCGGTCGAATTTTTGGTGTACGCGATTGCACGTAAGTGCGGCTTAACCGTTTCGCAATCTTATGCAAACGCAATCTCATGTGCATACAACTGAGGTGCAACGAAGGTCAATGCGCTCGCTTTGAATTGTTAATCCTCTTACGCCCTAGTCGTTAGATTTTTTTTTTTCGACGAGACAGGAATTGAACGTGTTATGTTTTCCTTTTCATCAAAAATTAAAAAAATTACTTCCTGGTTTTCTTTGCTGCAAGTAAATTTTATTTCATTGAGATTTTGTATATTAATATCAGAAATTCAGATTATTTAGAAAAAATAGTACTTTTTTTTCTTTTAAACATTTCTGCTGTTTCTTTTTCTCGGAAAATGGTCTTAATTCGCGGATTTTCTCCCAACGTTCAATTTTCCTGAGACCTTCACAGTTGCGAGAGCATCGATCAAGCGAAATGAAGTTTTCCTTGAGGCAGAAATGGACCCGGTAAAGCACGGTGTAATCCTTACGAATTCTCGCCCGCCACGGACCCTTAATTACTCATTACAGACGTCATCCGCAAGCAGCGCCTTTATAATTGCACATACGTTACCGACAGACGACGCTATTTAATCGTTTCGTTGCGGGACGAAACGAAAGCTCTTTCTCTTTCTCTCTCTCTCTCTCTGTCTCTCTCTCTTTCACTTACTATCTCCATCTCCCCGACAGGAGCCTGACAAATTAGAGACACTCGCGAGCTTTAATGAGTTTTGGTCCTAATTAAGCCCGGAGACTCGAGCGAGCGTCAATACGTAAAGTTAACCGAACGGCGTGCACGAATAATCCCGGCGAGCGCGATAACGCGTAATTATCATTAATTGCCTCTCCCGTGGATAATCGCGTTAGTCGAAAAGCCCGAAGAATTTTTCGCTGACGTAGTGTGTGCCTCAAAGCTATATCGGCTTTTTGTGCAGAGCACAAATTTTGTAATTGTAAGAAAAGCATTGATAAATAGAGAGAAGAGAGCGTTCAGACGAGACAAGAAAAATATGTATGAATAAAGAGACATTGATTTGATGTCAGTGCAGTTTTATAGTTTTATAAGGATTATTAAAAGTCCTTATGGGACCAAACGCTGAGACATTAAAGTTCCCGAAGAACTTGATTTCAAAACTTTGAATTTTCGCACGCATTTGCGCGAATAGAAGTCGACGCGGCGAAATTCATCGGGAAAAGCGGAAAAGTTCGGGCGGGCCACTTGGAGCGAATCGAGCGGAAAGTTCCCCGGCGAAGTTGCCCTCTTCGTTTCCGACAATGGACCGAAGAAACGGAGAAAAGAAACAGGAAGCCTTCTCGAAAAAAAAAAGTCTCCGCGGAGATTTACGCGAGCAGAACAGGAAAGCTCGGGTAAAGCTCGCTCGACGATCGGGAAATTGAGTTTCCCCGAGATCTCCGCCCTCTTCCTCTCCACCCTTCTCACCTTCTCGCTCATTTATTTATCTGCTGCGAGAGATGCGCAAGCACGTACGCGATCGAAATGAAATTTTTAATAAATAAATAGCGCGCACACCAGGAATTCACCGTGAGATAAATGCATGCATCGGCAAGAACGTGCTTCGTTTTCCGATGAGATAGCCTGAAAATTGCATCATCCACAAACGCCCCGAGCATCTCCAACGAGCCGAGATTATGGTACCCGCGAATTTAACGACCCGGGAACGATTACCGCGGCCGCGCCAACTTTACAAAGTATCAAAAAGTTTGCGCATTCGCCAAGTTTCAAACGTTCAAGTTACCTCTCGCACATCCGTAGTTATAAAAATTCAAAACCCAAGAAGTACAAGTTGTTACAAACTTCCACGCGCATTTATAATTTCGAAAACATGGAAAATTATGTACTCGCGAAAATTTCAAACAACATTTGAAGATTTGTAAATTTCTCAAGAAAAACTAAAAATTCCACAACACTCTGAATAAAATTGAACTTTAAAAACCGTCGAATCAAATATGTTTTCTTACTTCACAACATAAATAATCTAAATTTCAATGCAATACTTGACATTAAAAAAAAAAAAACACCGACGTACCCGAGAGCAATATGTTTGTCTAAACACAGGAGATTTTAGAGAATTGAAATGACAGAAGAATCTAAAACTTTCCGGTGAGGTTTCAGACCTCAAGGATATTCGCCGTCACACAAAGCTCGCTCATGTTCCGAGTGTACAAGCAAATAGAAAGGAGTACGGTAATTTCCCGCTCGATGCCTGCGCCACGTTGCACCCGAGACTGGTTGTGCAACTGCAACGCAGACTGCAAAAGCGCGCTGCGCTATGTAGCGCACGGCGTTGTAGAAGGTCGTAGGTGGTCCCAGGTGGGTCAGTCGACCAACTGGTTTCCAGCGGCTTCGCGGAAACTACCTGGAAGACCACGTGCTTCCGGTGAAATAAGTGCACAATGCAATGCTCATCACCTTTATCGCGGGAACAAGCTTTTACGACGGGACGAGATAATATTCTCAAGTCTCCCGGGCGCGATTCTTATCAAGAATCCAGACGTCATCCAATAAATTCGTTTCTTTTCCAAAGAGAAAACAACAACAACTGTTTTAATTGTTACACATCACAATCTTTCGTATTGCAGAATGCGTGATTCTCTCTCGATCATGCACAAGTAATGAACAAAATTTCAACATTTTCTTGGGATTATTTGTAGAATGATGATTTAAATTATATTATTTAATTCGAATAAATCTCGGAACACTCGAATTTTTGAAAGTAAAAACTTTCGAAAACAATGCGTTTTCTTTGCGAAAATCATCAAGCAATACGAAATTGTAAAGAGCGGCATGCGAAAGATCGCGCACAACGACGAGAAAGTCGCTTTCGCTCGGCTACTCGAGAGAGGAGATCGGCCACTTCTCGTGGTGAATTGCGATTACAAGAGAGAGACCGCTTCGAAGCCGGACTTTCTACACAAACGGCGTTACAATGATCAGCGTGCACGTTTGACAATTCCGACTTAGAAAATCTAATTAACCTCAAAGGAACTGATTTTTTTTTATTTTTATTTTCGAACAACTGTAAAGAGAGAGAAAAAAAGAACAACCACACAAGCGTGTACTTGAAAAGTATTCGAGTTCGCTACATATTCAAACTTTGCGGTAATTTAAATTTCAAAACCGCGGCGTTCAAGAAGTCGCGGTAGAATTCAGACATGCAAATGCCGCTTTAAGAACGCCTGAAATGTTTCCGGGACTTAGGAAATCAATCGGAATCCCTATACTAAGGCGGGCGTTTGAAACGAGAGGGAACATGACTGTACAGAGCTCCGGAGCGCGGGCAATATCGTCAGATTGGAAACTGCTGTTAGCCATCGCAAAGTCGGTTACGTCCGATTTGTCGCGGGGTGAACGATCTCGTTACAGCTTTTATGTCCGATTACAAGCCGCGTTGCGGCCGCGAAACAAGGATATCGATATGACGCCGCCGGCGCGCGAAAGCAGCGGATGTCTTTAATTATTGACTTTCTACGTGCCGTTATCGCCGGAAAGAGCCGTAAATGTGCGGTCATCAAGTTACAAAGCGCGACCGTTTTTTTCTTCTTAGTCGCGTACAAAAACTTATGTGATAACTGTAATTTTTAACCCTAATTCTGTAAATTCCTTAACTTGTGTCCGAGCAATTTTCGAAAATGAGATATTTTAAAAACTATTTAGTGAAGTAATTTCTAAAATATAAAAATACATAACAACTAATGTTATTTTCCTAATTTAGAATTATTGAACAAAGCCCTATAAAGTTTTACAGATTGTTTGCAACGTTTTAGCCAATAAAAAATTGCGTCGGATATAAATGTCAGGTTTACAGGATTAGAGTTAATTTTGTTGTTTCATCGGCGTGCAGTATTATATAAGTGTGACATTGTTTTAAAAAAACTTTCGAAATACAAAATATCGACGTAATAAATTTAGCAAAATTGTTAATAAATAAGGAAATAAACTGTAGTGAGACCGAAAGATATTTCACAAGTTGGAAAGGTCATCCTCTGATTCATTTCCCAGTCACTTCTGTTTACTCGATTAACCTTCTTGATCGCCCGTGAACAGTTACTCTTACGTCCGACCATTACGCTTTTTCTGCTTCGCGCGAGATTTTATCACGATTATCCGCTATTTTTCTCCTTTCACCGATACAGTTGTAGGTTTTTATTACAGAATGTTTCATCGGAATTTTTGCAGCATAAAAACGCATTCGTCGCGCTCACGTAAAATTCGAGTCGATAAATTCTTTAATATATTTTAATATATTTTATGTACGATTGTATTTTATTTAATAATCATTAGTAATTTTATAGCAATATCGATCGTTTATTAATTTATTAAGCAGTGAATAAATTTTATTCACTCACCAGTACGATAATATTTAACCAACTTCATCATTTTGCTCATTTTATGAACAATTCATCAATAGTCAAACGTAAAAATTTTCCTCAAACATTAACATTTTATGCACGTATATAAGACAGTTTATCATCGCTTCTTCCGTAAACAGGATGTTTTTTAACTGTCGGTAAAGAATACCGCCGCTGTGAACGACTATTGTCAGATTTACTGCATTTTCGCTTTCACCCGCCTCCGCGATGCCCGAGCATTTTCACCGCGGTAAAATTATTACGATCCCGCAATCCGATCTTTTTACGCGCGTGCCACCCCGAGTAAAGCGCGCAATTCTTCGCGGCATCCGTTAACTATACATATTTTTCTCCCGCTCACTTAATGTATCTTTAATCTTTCCGGAGACTCGAGGTCTTAAAGAGGTAGATATCTTGTTAAGAAGAAACAGCGCGAGATTTTCTTACCTTTAAATTTCAATTAACGCTGTTTAGAAACGGAGAATTTTATTCAATAATTTTCTAAATAATATTCTCGTAAACCTTAAATTTTTCTTTTTCAGAAATTGTCGACATTTTCGATTTTCGAAGAATTTTTTCTCGTTTCTCTGTTGACAAAATTGTCTCCGCAAGATTGTAAACGCGTACGAAAAAAACAGATAATATAAAAAAAAAAAACAAGCTGCGAGCACGTTAAACACTCGTGTCAGAAAATTCAGATTTACTCGGCGGAAAAGTCGTAATTCCGGAATTTTTCCTCGCAGTTGGCCAACGTTTTTCCCATTGGCCGTCCGCGAAATTGCCGAATGCACCACGAGTAGCGAAGAGGAGGAGAAGGGTGACACACGTGCGCATCTGCAGGAATAGATGTTTTCCTGGCTTTAGGAATCCCGTATGAATATTTATGAGCGACCATCTCGACCTGGGCGCGGTGGATGGAATCTACATTCCTCCTCTCACAACCTCTCCCTCCTTCTTCCTCTTTCGTGTAAACTTCTTTTCTTACTCTCTCTAGCTTCCTACTTGATTCTTTATCTCTCTCTTTTTCTGTCTCGGACTTGTCATAAAACTGCAATATATTTCTTTGTCAAGAGTATCCTTGAATCGATGTTTCGATGATAGAAATAGAAACAATTCTCGAGAATTTTTCGAGAGACAACCTCGAAAAGTAAAACCAATTTACATGATATTATTTAAGCCGCATCGGATTACAACGCGTCAGAACTTGACCTTTGAGAGTTTAGCTTTTTTCAGTTACAACTTGTTACGGATCACTAGCGTGCGCGTCGGCGATATTTTATGCGATATTGGCGTTTTTATTTCACATATTCTAAATTTAGCACTTTACTAATTAACATTAAACGATCGATTTTAGAGATGGCAACGAGAATAATAAGACATTTGCGTTTGACTCGGGTTTGAATACGAACGCGAAAGTTTCTATTGCCGCCTTCTGCGTGACATTTTCGCGGATCAATTTCTGGCGTGTTACACACACGAATTTTAAAGCATCATGGTTTTTATTGCAATTTTTACATTCTGATTTTGCGTTCACGCCGGTATTTTCCAACGTCCGATGCAAAACCAAAAGAGAGAGAGAGAGAGAGAGAGTAGGCGCGTGTCGAGTGCGACGAAATATTTACCCTGCAATTCGGACATGTAATAACTCCGGATATTTCAGCCCGCGTCGACAGATGCATCGTGAGTGCAGTCCGTTTATGCAGTCCGCCCCTTGTTTGATTTCCACCGGAATATTTTACGCCAATGACGCCAGCCCTTCCCTTTTGCACAAGCTTTTCGATAAATCGGCAGTGAGTAACGAGTTCAAAAAAATCGATGGCCGCGGCAGCAACAGCAACAACAGCAGCGTTATACAGACGTGCACGCGCGCAAAAATACAGGAAACACATACATCATATTTTTAGAGAGTAAATAAGAAAATAAAATAGCAAATAAATGATAAATAAAAGTCTTGAAATACATTTTTCTCTTTTTTGTTTACTTGACGCTCCAATATTTTTATTGCGTTCGCTTTGTTGTTCGCTACGTGCACGCGCGCGTTTTATAATAAATGAAAATTTCACTACGCGCTGAAGTGACGATATTCGGATCGATCGCACGGCTTTCCTTCCTCTTTTGCGAATCGGTCAAATTTCAAGAGTATTTTTTCTTGTCGGAACGAATTCGAAACATTAAAGAACAAGCGATTTTCAGTTGATGGAATTGGATTTTTTTTTCATGCATATTCCGCGCGCAATTACAGAATTTACAACGCCGCTGAGCATCGATCGATGCGACTTGGCGCATTCGATTTTTACCAAATATTAAAAAAAAAACAACCATCAGCAAAAATGTTGGTTTTTTTCAATCGGATTAGTTTTTCTAATTGCACGTGACGAATCCACCGAACGTAACTCACACTCCTGCACATTGACATTTGTCAAATATTCGTCATAAATCACAAATTAGTGAACGAAAACAAACTAGAACACGAAAATAAATTAAACGTAGAGAAGACATTTTGTTAAAAATGTTACGGTCGATGAACTTTGTCGTAGTCCGCCTTGATGAATGCAAGAAATATTTAAATCACGTCCGTTCCGATTACATTAATGCATAATGCATGTTTTGGAGGTAAACTGTGGTTTATTCTTTAATAAATCGCCATACTCGAAACTACCGTAAACTTCTTGAAAACCAGTCATTTTCATAATCGTACAAGAGAGCTATTTGGCGTGAAACTTTTAACTACCTTTATGATTTACATACAAATTTAGCGATCGTACATGTTGAAAATAATGTTCGTGTTAGAACGTTTTCCATTAAAAAAATTTTTATAAATTGCATACTAAATCGTTATTATTTTATTGTATATAAATTCTCTCTCCTCTCTCTTTCTCTTTCTCTCTGATTCGCGCGCAACGGAACGTTTTTATCCGCATTCCTTTAAACGCAAAAAATATTTCTCTCAGTTGGTTATAAATCAGATGCAAATTATTTTATTAAAAACGAAAAAAAAAAAAAAACGGAGATATGGGCGATCGCGCTCCACTTATTGCGTCGAATAGCGCCATATTGCGACATGCTAATGAATTTTTTTCTCCTCCAACGGCAAAAGCAAAAAAAAGAGAAGAAGATGAATTCACCGCGGGTGCTTCGTTCTAAAGGCAGGGGAAGCGAAGAAAGGGTGGGAGATATTAAAAATTAATCCTCTCGACCGTTAAGGGCTTCGAGACTGTTCGGAGGTGACAAGTGGTCGTAATGAACGCTCTAATGAACATGCACAACGATGAGCGCGGCCTTGTTAAGTCCACGTGGACGGCCGATCGTTAACACGTGGCCTCCTTTTCAACTATTACTTATTATAAGATACCACAGAGAAAGAGAAAGAAGGATAAAGTTCATATAAAGGTTCGCACAAAATAGTAATAAAGTAAAAGAAAAAAAACGAGAATATTTGTCTCTCTCGACATCTTTCGCAACCCGAGAGATGATTAAAGTCGACTTTGGAAGAGATTTACGAGAAGCTAAAAGGAATTCCGAAGGGACTTCGCAGATGTGTAAGCAAAGTCTTCAAATCCATCAGACAAATTTGTTTTCGAGAAAAACGTGAAGTTACCAAATAAAGAAAAACGAAAGGAAGAAAATGAAAATAATAAGCTCTTGCACAATGAGATGCGCGCAATTGGTACTTGCTCAATCTTTTGTTTTATATATATACATATATATATAACTACTACACATATATATATGACCACATTAATTCCATATATATTGGATATTAATTTTATAAAATATTAATACATAATAACTAAGGAATGTGCGGTTGAGAGTAGAACGTTCGATGACAGAACATCCTCTATCGATGGCACGTGCGGAAAGGGGTGCGAGACCTACCCCCGTGTGGATCGGAAGCCAATTAATATCCACGCAGAGCGCGTTCCACACACCCTCCCACCGCACCTGCTGAATAACCCCGCTGAAACATAACTGCGCGCTGCGTGATATACTCGCGCCATGGGGCTCGCTTGTCAGCGACGGGACCCCATAAACTCTGGTCACGCGATAACGGGGTTAACCGACGGTTACCTCGTTATTTCGATGCGATCTCCGCGAGATCGTAACGAGGCCGTCGTGGCCGAGTGCCATCGTGATAATTATGCCGAACACCCCGAGGCTTCAATCGCGAAGTCTACTCCCTTGTAAACCGCATCGAAAAGCACGGATTTCGCGAACTGTTCTATGAAATTTGACGAAAAAAAAAAAAACAATTACTTTTTATGGCACTCGAGAGCTAGTTTTCCCGTATATTTTCACCTAAAGAACTCGAATCTCTCTCGTCGATACGATCCGATCATTAAACGCAAGATCGAAAATAGAATTGCTTACTTTGTAGATCTCGTCGACAAGTCTGGTGAGCTCCTCGGTTTCCATGATGACCTTCCAGATGAAACTCGTTTCTTCCGGTTTCACGAGATGCTCATATTTTCCCCGTCCTCCCGAGACTGGATCTCACGTGGTCGCTCCGCTTTCCCGAGCTTGCTCGCGACGACGTTCGATGTATCGTACGTACTATTTTATCTCTGAAACACGACCAAGAGCCAAACGGCAAAAATCATCTAACCGTGTAAACCGTAATTCCTGTTAAAATATCTAATTAATTTTGTACGTGTAAGAAGACGCAATAAAAAAAAATCTAAAATTCAATTTTTTCTCAATTAAGAATAAATATAAAAAATTTATATATTATAATTGCGTATATGTATGTGTGTGTGTCTTTTGATAAATGTAATCTTTCTCTTCAATCTTTTATAAGAATATTTATTTTGAGGTTTGATTTTATTTGGATGCCTAGAACACACATGGAGCATGTAAATTCGCCGCTCATTGACTTCATTGGTATTTCCCTTCGCGTGCCTTCGTCAAGCTGTTTCTCCGTTATTATCTTTTTACGATAATGATTGCTAATAGAAAAGCGCATTCCTATCTCGATTGTGGTCTCGCTCCGAGAGGCTGGATGGAATCTCGAAACACACGCGGCTCTGCTCACAGACCAAACATTACTCATACATGAAACGGGAGAGGTCACGTTTTCCCAAGTACTTTCATTCCGCAAGGACACCCGGTATGCGCGAACGAGCTACGGGAGAGCCGCATAACTTCGCTTTTATTTCTCGAGACGCGGATCTACGCGAATATCGTATATAACCGAAGTTATTCATGAATTCGCGATCAAGAGATTCGCTTAACGTTTCTTTCTACGTGCGTAAGTGTAGCGTTACAAAAACAAAGTGAGGAGAGATCACTGTGTGAAGTTCTTTTCACATCCGCAACAATATATTATCTCGCTCACGCAAGTGTATTATTAGCAAGTGTATTATTACATCGCTGTCTAAATTGTCATTTAACAGTTTGCTCGGGAAATTCAGAAGCAACGTTCAACTTTTACAAAATATCAAAAATAAAACCTGATCGACGTGCAATACATAAATACGTACAAATTCGTACGCGTTTTATATACAGAAGATGCAAAGAGGATGGCGAAGGTAAACGCCGCTAATAACTGCAATTGCGTACAACGCGGTTGACGTCACGGTGGTGGGAATGAGCGGGCGATTGTGGGAGTTGTGTCACGTGCGAAATGCGACATGCGAAAAAGTGAGGGCCGCGGCCGGCGACTGCAAACGAAATATCAATCGTTGCGACTCCGCGCGTGAGCGTACGTGTAAAATATAATAGACCGATTAATAATAAAGCGGCCTGACTCGGCTCGGCCGAGCGTGCTTAATTAATAAATTGACGTTTCATAAATTAATCCGCAAATTCACAAAGTTCGCAGGATATGTATGCGCGCTGTTTAGACTTTATTAATAATCTCCGTGAACTGACTAATTTTGTTATATCCGCAGGTTTTTACGTTTTATATTATACATACGTATTCGTATCGGGAAGAGAGAATTACGCGCACTAATTATTATCCCGTGTCATTGTAAACATTTAAAATTGCAATTTTGAATTTTTACACGATCGGTAAATTTATAATTTTTATTAACGGAAGGAGCAAACGTGTTCTGTTACGCAGTCGTGGATTTTAAAAATGAAAAGCAAATAAAAAGTTCTGAACGAGAGAGAGAGAGAGAGAGAGAGAGAAAGAGGGAGACAGAGACAAAAATATGCCGGAGAATATCTCGTTACCGAAATTATCAATCCATTTGAAATGTGTAATCAAACGATATCGCTCGATGAACGAAATGTTACGAATATATCGCCGAGGCGTTCGTTCGATTTGTTAATCTCATCGATCGATGTATACATAGTACGTATGTGTGCGCGCGAACGATTCGATCGCGATCGTAATACTAAGCGGAAAATTCGATTAAACGATGAAAGCGCCGCAAAATTCAACGCGGCCTATCGAAAGCTGTTTCTCTGTCTCTCTTTCCCTTTTCTCTTTCTCTCTCTCTCTCTCCTCTCTCTCTCACAAGCGCGCGCGCAAACTCTCTCGTTCGCTTGCGAATTTCGCCGATGCAACTTTGCAAACGCTCGCTCACCCCGAAAGCTTTCAAGCGAATTAAATTCTCTCGAGTCGTTTACGATAAAATGTTTCCCTTTAATCTCTCTAATCACCGACACGCTCTGCAAACTTTTGCGAATTTAACCATCGGACGTGACTAGGGACGCTTTAAAGTATCAATACTCCATGCTCGCGCGCTCGATTGCTAATATAAAAAGTACGGATACTCGATAGGTCTTAGTAATAGGCGTAGAAATGGAGAGCTCTTATAGTAACGTGACCAGACAATCGCGGCAAACTGTGATGCAATGTCTAATGTAACACAGCACTATTTTCATTTATTAAATTATATATTCGTTGGAACATATATTATAATAATAAATAAATTAGTAGAACAGAGAGAAGAGGGAAAGAGAGAGAGAGAGAGAAAGAGAGTAATAATGAAGACCGGAATACTGCAATAGACATACGCGTGTGCAATATTATCAAATAATTAAATTATATCAAGTACCCCTATATATATTACATGCGCAAATTACAATAGAATGTATTAATTATTACATTAATTATAAACATACTGATCGCATGCCAAATAGATTAATGAATAAATATAACGCTCTTCCCTTCTTCTCTCTCTCTCTCTCTCTCTCTCTCTTTTTCTCTCTCTCCTCTCCCAAATATGAATTCTCTCCGCGATATACAATAACGATTGTTTGTCGAATTCGTGTTTCCAAATTGTCATCATTGAGTGTAACGCGCTATCGATCACGTGTGCACACGGCGTCGATGTATCGCACTCGCGCGCCGCGCGCGCGTTTACTTTCTTCGTTATGAAATCCGTATTGTTACATCAGCGCGCGGCGTGAATATGTTTATTAGAGCGGTCGACAACCCTCGCTCTCTTCTCCTCCGTTCAATTCCACGCCTCCCTCTTTCTCTTTCGGGATTAAATCTTGGCTTTCTCCGCGGAGAGCTGAACTTATCGTAACGATATTTACATAAACTTTATGCACGTGAGAGAAATGGAAGCGCGCACAATATAACGCAACGGCACCTATGCATAAATTACCGCTCATGAGAAAACTTGACTTATTTATATCTAATTTGCCATTATCTTGAAATACGCAAAAGTGTAATTAATCAATTTTTCTATTTGGGCTTTTTTCAAGTAAAATTGTTTGTTTTTTTTTTTTTTTTTTTATTTCTTTCTACCATTGGTAGCCAGTAGTCTCTCAGCTGAGTATAAATCTATTGGTTCTGTGACATTAGCGAAGAGAAAGACAATAAAAAAAAGAAGATACAAACTCATCGGAATTAACATAACGTCGCACACACGCACACAATGTGCGCGACGCCTACGTGCCGCAGGTGCAATCGGGAGTTCCCGCGCCTGCAGGACATCGAAACGGTTCTATAACCGTTACGACACACAGAGCCGGCCAGAACGACATTCCTCCGCAGTCGCGATTTGAATGGAATCTCGCGAATAAGTCCTAGTAATTCGCAAGCGGTATATGGGCGCGTCCCGGGAATTTTGCAAATTCGCATACCTGTCTCGTGTTACGTGTCATATAAAATGTTAATTAAAAAAACAAAATATGCAATGGCAATGTATCTTGTCACGTTAATGTTATTCTCTTTTCAATAAATGTTCGTGCGAGCGCGCATATATTAATGACACAGATATCGAAAAATGCATCGTGTGTGTAACGCAGCGGCAATTTTATTACGGCTATATACGCGAATAATTTCCGTTTTTCAAGGCCGACGGTGAGGAAAGGCGCAGAAAAGAACACATGGAACTAGTTCTATAAACGAGATTCCGCCGTAAATTGACGCGAAAAAAAGCGCACGCACCTCCAAAGCAGAGTTTTTATCGCTTTCTTTTCTCTCCGCAAGCTGTAAAACATCCTTGGCTTTTTCAAAGCCACCTCCCCCTCTCTCTCTCTTCTCGCGTGTTCTCTTCCTGTTCTGTTCCCACCCCTCGCTCTTACATCGTAGCTTTAATTATCGCCCTCAAAGGATGCCCGCGGTCTTTTTTTTTTTCGCTTTATTTATCCATCGATGACGTTCCCTTATCTCTGCGTCAAAAGAAATCCTTGCGAACGTTAATTAACCTTCGAACGTGCAAAAAAGAGCTAGTAGGTTAGAAAAACCGAACACGGGCGTGCCCGTGTATTCGCGTTGCACAATAAAAACAGCGAGAAAGAAAACTATTTCTCCGACTTTAACCTCTTTTTCACCCCCGTTTGTGTGTGTGTGTACGCGTCCTATCGCTACATCTTAATTAGTTTCCTGCATTTTTTTAATACTATTTCTGCGTTCGATTCATTTATCTCGCGTACTTTAGATATCACTTAATCCAGGATATATCCGCAAAACTTCTGTAGAATCGAGTCGCTTGGAAAAATCGTACGTTTTCATACTGTAAACGCTATTGCAACACGATAGCCGAGCTGAAAACGGAAAGAAAATTTATACCGCGTCGGAAATCACGCGGTAAAGAGTTAACAACGAATTACGAGAGCTGCGCACAATGGGGAGAACTTCGGTTCTCAAACTGTGAATTATCTGTCGCTTTCCCGGGACATAAATTCCCATTTGCAGCTGACATTCGGTACCGTTCAATATTTGAACGTGTGTCTGTACATCTTTTTTTTTTTTTTGTCGATTCAATTTAAGAGACGCGATGCGAAAGAGAGAGAGAGAGAGAAAAGGAAAGAGAGAAAGAAAAAGAACAGGAAAGAATGAGGAATAAAATCCGGAGAACTCCATCGCGACGCGGAATCGCTCGCGGATGATTTCCGTCGATGAAATATTCATAATTTAATATGTCCCTCTCCTTCGGTCTACGTTTTTTTTTCCTCTTTAGGCGGAATGGTCGGTGAGATGAAATATTCATTCTCGAGATGACGATGATGTCGGTCCGAGAAAATGCGCGCCACGCGTCATCGATTTCTTCGGCGATCGTCGTAATTCGAGCGGAATCCTCTCGGATGAAATTTTCAAGTGCGGTTTTTTCGAAACGCAATTTGTTCGCACGCTCTTTCGTTCGTCTCTTCGATTTCCCCATACTTTGTGCTACGAGATTTATGCATGTAAGAGCGGAGACAGAACGATATTTGCAAATTGAATCATCTTTCGAAATATTTTTCCGCGCAACGCGTTTCCGGCGCGCGCGTTTTACGTAAATTTTCAATTCCCCGCTTTATCCCGAGGAAATGTACGTATTTCCGAACTCGTTATTAGACTCGCGCAACGCGGTTACATTCGCAAATATCCGGACATCGACGCGAAACTCTTTCGTCGACACGGGATATTTCACGCGTATGTAAACTTCACGTGCTACAATTCTTTTGCATTTTACAAGACTTCCTGAATTTGTCATGTATTTTTCGCCGCATTCTCCGGAGAGAAAAAGAGAGTAAAAAGACAGAGAAAGAGAGAGAGAGAGAAGAAGGAAAGTTAAAGATAAACAAAAAAGAAAGAACAAAATGGAATATTTCGGCATTTTTTCCTCTCTTCCTCTTTCGTGATTCTTGTGGAAACAATTCCAAGATTCGTGCAAGGTCAAAAATACAGAGTCACAAAACACATCGCGTAGCGCGCGCGAGTCTAATAACAATTGGTGCTACCGAGTTGTACAAGGTTATGAGACGCGATTCAGGAGAAAACCACAATATTTACGATACGGATACGTTTGAAATGAGAAATAAGCAGCAAAATTTTTCGTACATATTTTATACGACGGTGCATTATATGTTACGTAATGTAACCCGACGTTGCTCGAATTACTTAGAGAAACGTTTGTGTACTCTCTCTCTCTCTCTATATTTCCTCCTCGCACAGTCGATTCTTATTAAATCTCATTGTTTTTTTGCCTTTTATAACAAATTTATTGCTGATGTGATCAAAATAATATTTCTTTTGCCAGGATCTTGATTTTATTAATGACCATTTCATTATTTTATTTTTAAATAAAATAAATGAAAATTTCTGATACAAATTTGCATCTAATAAAATGTGCTGTAAAATGTTATAATAATTACGTAATTAGGAGACATGTATAAAGTTAATTATTAAAAAGTGCAAGAGAAAGATTTTCGCGTGAAATTTCACATTTTTCAAACAAGTTAGGCAATACTCAACCATATTTATAAATCAAAAAGTTACACTAAAGTATCTGAATAAAAAAGCCGACAAAGCTTCTCTAAAAAACGTTTTTACATGCGCTGTGACACTCTTGACATTTGATGTTTGAAATATTATAGCATTCCGCTGAATCACCGGTATTCCGATAATTCAGTCATAAAAATGACAGACAAGCGTGTTCGTCGCTCATCTCGCGAGCAGCGGCATTTTTGTCAAACAAACAGGGAGCATTTTTAACGATTATAAAATCAGCACGTTTGTATGCATTAGGGAAAAAAATCGGGAAGAAAATTTATGGTATCGCAATGTGCAATCTCGATTAACTCACCCCGGGAAATGTTTTTTTTACGAAGATTTCGCTTGAGATCAATCGCCGGATCAACGGATCCAGATTCTGGTCGCGATCGGGATCATGAGGAGAGCGGTGGTATCGGGACTCTCTCGAAGCAACGGGCGGAGTTTGTAGGGTGCGTTTTCGGAAAACGACAACGTCAAAAAAAAAAAAAGCCACTGGGCTTTGTATGTCACCTCGTAAGCGAGAACGCGAACACGAAACGCTCAACTCGACGCACGCGAGAAAACTGAGCGGAGCGAAAGCTGCCGAGGTGACGTTCGGCGCAGCTCGGACACGACCGGCTGGTGCGCGCAACTTCACGCTGTACATACTACATACAATAACATCCCGTCGTCACCCGTTAAATACCAATGTTGTCATATAAAAATGTTATCATTGTTTGCGTTATTTTGCCGATGGAACTTCGATATCTGTGCGTGAAAATAACAAAAGTTTTAAAAGAGAGCCGAATATCATGTGTGCGCGCGCGTAATAAAATTTTCGTCGCGAAATGAAATATCGTTTAATTAATATTATTTTAATGCGTCTCTCGGAAAATGATATTCGCGTTTGTGACGACAAAAATCCGGAGTTTGTAATTTCGATTTGCGTTACTTGTATATAAATAACAACTATTCTTATTTCTTAAAAAATCCAAGATCTGAAAATGTTTTCTCACACACATTTCGAAAGCCTTATCATACAATTTACAATCGACATTAACAACGAATTACCTCATAAAGTTTTAATCGAAAACGGAGCACCGTTTAATTGAACTTTTCCTCTGCGGCGTCCGAGAGAAAAAGAGAGACGAGAGACAGAGAGAGAGAGAGAAAGAGAGAAAGAAAAAAATGAGGAAGGGGGAAGAGAAAGAATTCAATTAAAAAGTACGGTGTGCCTATGCTAATGTAAAGTTAATGCCTTTGTGGTTTTATCGCACATTTTACGATAAATGTGGCTTCACTTTAGTTTTTACTATATAAAAAAGTTTAACTTATGTACATATACTTTTTATAAATTATGTATAAAAGATATTTACTATTTTTTAATTATATAAAAAAATATTTACACACTTATATATTTATTATAAATCATATATATATTTAAATCATCAATATAACACGATGTGCCAGACAGAATATGAGAAGTACTCGATATATCAAAAGCGCGGCAGATATCGCTACTTCAATCACATCTGCCGCTGACGACTCGAGAGAGTGTCTCCGGCGAGAAAACCCGCCGGAGAGCGCATCTTCGATGTAGCCCGAGTTTATGGGGTCAACGACGAAAGGAGGACTCCACATGGAATGTGGTAAAGGCCGGAATGAAGGTCGGTCTGTTCTAACCAGAGAGGAGACTTCGCCGATCGGTCTCTCGTTTAGCCGTGTTTCCGATAATGGACTCGAAAATACGCAGATCGAGAATTCCCCGCGCCAATTTTCCCGTGCTCGCTTAACGACGCTAATTAATTTTACAGGCCGCGCGTTGCGACTAATCGAAGCCGTTCGCCAAATTCTCCCATAAACAATCCGGTCAAATGTATATCTGTATATATACGATATAGCGTGGTCTACGTGCGCGCGCGTAGTGTTTCATTATTTTTGCGATCACTTCAGCTGTATCAATTAATGAAACAGTGCGCGGATTAATTAATCGGCGAAAATTAATATAACATTTACATAATATTTTCGCCTCTCCCCGCTATGTATTATTTCCAACGAATTTCGAGAATTTTTCGACGCTCGCGCGATCGGTGGGAATTCTTTTCAAAATTTAATCTAACGAAAAACTGAATTTAATCGCGAATCGCACGAATATACGAAGGGAAAAGGAAAAAAAAACGCGTTGGCATTTATCCGCCTCGTCATAGCAATCATCGTTCAATTTCCGGGGTTTTGTTCCCTTGCCGTTGGCGGTTTTCGAATTTTTTTTTTTTGTTAAGCACCGATGAAAAATAGCTATCGAGGTGGCATGCAACTTGAATTATATCGAAACACATTGGACACCTCAGAGATGCGATTGTTTAACGCGGGTTGCTGCCTATAGAACTCGAAACATCTTGATTTCTCTTTTGCGCTGTGTTTCAGATATTGTCATTTTTTTTACTTTGGAGATATCGTCAACGTTCTTTGTTCTTTGTGACGTCAAACAATCCATTATACCTCCAGTGAATCAAGCTGTACTCTATTAAATATGAATGAAGTGTGCGTATATATATATATAGACATTTCAAGCGAGAATTGAGAACCATTTCCCTCTAGACCAGTCACTTGCCATGGCAAGTGCGGAACGCGGAAATTTCCACGTTGTGTTTACGGAAATACAGACACGTTCTCCGTCGAGTCGTAATTCAGGATTCCCTCCTTGCATTATTTATGCCTGCATGCAAATACATAGCGCGCCGCCCGTGTGTTTGCTCGCGCTCGCGCTCTCTCACGTTATGAATGACCCGCGCGCGATACGTGCTAAGTACCGTTGAGCGCGGAAAATAATCCGCTTCCGCGGAAATCGCATTTACACGGAATTAATTATCAAGCGGAGAATGCCCGCGAAGAGAAAGAGAAGGAGAGAGGGGGGGAGAGAGAGAAAGAGAGAGTATTTTAATTACTCGCTATTCGGATCACCGACTTCGACGAGGAACACGTCGTGAAACGTTCGAGTCCCCTTTTGACCCTTCCCAAATTTCAGTCTGAATTCCGCTCTTGCGCATATATGTATATACACATATATGTATTGCATGTATATATATGAACTATTAATATATATAAATATTTATCTTTTTGCGTAACTACACTCTTTCTTACATAACATCCATCGCTGATTCTGAAAAACAAGTTAAAATTCATGATTGTTTTTATTTATACAATTGCTATACAAGGATGTTATATAAAAGTGATATTTTTTGATATTATCAAATATTGTATATCACGCGCGTAGACGTGTTCCTATATAGAAAAATACCGCGAAGGAAAATTTTAGAAAAAACTCCCTCACGTTGCCTTCGCAACGCCAAAGCGTCGCGACGCGTGACCGTAGATGCATCTCCAAAAAGTAAATAAGCCGTGAAATATTGCACGCTCGTGGCGAAACGGAAGGGCGAGGGTGGCTCTATTATCCATCACGAGGACTGTCAGCTCCACATGGGGATAAAGTCGACGGGGTATCTCGCTAAGACGTTAGGTCTTAGCTTCCCTCCCGACACGTCGAAAGGCACTGCGACGACGTTCGATTACAACCCCTCGCTGCCGAAGTAAAATGGATCCGACGCGATCGCGCACGTAATCCCCTCTTTTTATAGGAATTTTTGAAAGGAAGAGAACGCGGATATTTCGAAGATCGATAACATATGTTCGAAAATAATCGCTTTCACTTAAAAACGTGATTTTTTTATAAATTTAGATAATTCGTTTTATTTTTTTTTTAACTGTAATTTTTTTAAAAGTCTTATATCCGTTGGAAATTATTTTTAGCGGCGCAGAAAGATGGCACATCGAAAATATCGAGACGCCTCTTTAACTTCACAGAACTTTTACGACACATCTTGTGCCAACAAGTTTTTCACGTTATTTTTTTTACGAGTCCTTTGAGCGTACTTCATGCGGTTCGACATTCCCAAAGGAAAGTTATATGCGAAAAGATATTTGATAGTTTCTCCACGGAAGTAGCATTTTTAACAACCCATCATTTCACTTTTTTTTTCATACATGCTTAATATGCTTTTTTAAATAAATAAAAAATTAGTTTTAAACAATTTCTTATCATATACATACTGCGTGTCTGCAATTCTTGTTCGGGAAAGGATGATGAAGTGATTTTATGGAAGGATGCAATATTCTGGAAGACGACAGAGAGAAACAATTTATGATGACACACGTCGCGTATTTATTGAGATGGCAAAGTCGCGGCTATAACAATTGATTAATCTTCTTCTTCTTCTGGCGCAGCGCCGCCACTTCCCTTCCTCAGGTTCTTCCTCTTGACACGGCCAGGCCTGCCGCCACCGAAGGGCGATTTGAGCGAGAAGTCGATGTGCTTCTGCGAGTCCAGTCGCACGATGAACGATGGAATGTTCACGACTTGTTTGCGCACTCTGCAACGAGAAACCGCCATTGATTATTCAGTTTCCTCGCGAGAACACTGAAGCCATCGACAGTTCTTTTATTGAAAAGACAAAAACTGTACCGAAGTTTCCTTTCTTTCTCTTTGAGGAGTTAATTCAGGCGTTAAGGCCGATTAACGGCACTTAAGTGGCCTGCGCGAATAAAATTTCATTAACAATTGAGTATTTCGGATTTTACGAATGCGGTCAACCAGGATTACTCAATCAGGTGCTGTCGTCCTGGTGCCTGAGCAGTAAAATTCGTGTATCATTTTATCTTGTAATATGTAAATGTTAATCAATACTCTGACTAAAAACTTTTTACCACAGTTCTCCGTGTTCTGAATATAAAATAATCACGTAAAATATTGAAGATCTTAAAATATACGAGTCTTTTTCGATCATTTTTCCTTATCAATTTATAGTATAATAATATACGACAATGTAAAAGAATAAGACTGTAAAGATATGTAAGCCTGGAAATGAACCGAAAAAAGAAAGTCTTTTATTCGGCTAGTGAAACCCTGCTTTTGATCTTGCCTTAAAGATTAGAAACGTACTGCAAATAATTCAGCCATTTCTTGCCCAATTTTAAGGCATTTAAACAAAACAAAATGCTGATTTTCTTCTAAATTTACTTCTTCAACAAAAACAATATAAATTTTAAATTAATCTTTTACCGAATGTGCCTTTGGCGAATAAGCACACGTGCATGATGAATGGACTTTGCCAGTCCTAACTTGAACACTTGAGTCTGCAGACGTCGCTCCAAGAAGTCTTCGATCTTCAGACCCAATACGTAATCGAGCTTCATGTGAGCTTCATTCAATACACCGATTCTTACCAGACGACGCAACAAAGCGTTTCCTGTGAGAAAAACGATATATTATAGACATTGTTTTAAAAATCAAAAATTTTGCGAATTTAAAACAAAATATCTCAGTTTGCAAATTAGTACATATCTACAAGAACATTCAGAAGAGGTGTCAGAAACAAAAGCAGAAATCATCATGTGCATAGTATCATCTTATATAATACTAGTATTGAAATATGTATGTGATAAAACTTGATCGTGCGCACGCGTGAGCAACTAACCTTCAAAAAGCCGTTTTGGATCTTTCTCTTCCAACGTGAGCAACTCACGAGCGGCTTTGCGAATCTTGGCCAGAGTGTACTTCACCCGCCATACTTCGCGCTTGTTTCGAAGACCGTATTCACCGATAATTCGAAGTTCTTGATCAAGACGAGCCTTCTCATACGGTCTTCTAGGAGTGACATAGGTCTTCGAGAAGACCGACGGAATTCTTCCGTTTACCATGATGCGAGATCGTTATCTAAATAAAATTATTTAAAATGAAAAAAACAAATAATCCTCGGATCTATCGAGCTATCGCAAATATTGAAGGCACCATGTGCACCACGTGTCCGCCATTTGGGATACGTGGAACAAACGCGTGATAAAAATTTTACAAAATAATCTTTTACAATATCTTTTTGTTTAGAAACTTCTCAGGATGATAGATATAATTAGCATGATAGATTAAGTTAGTTAAGATACGGATTACGGTTATTAAAATGGATTTTCGTACTTACTCTCTGCTGACAGGAAAATAACGACCTTTCGCTGAGACGAACGTAAGTAAAATGGCCGAACACCTTGGTCGCTCGTTGCGCGTAGTTTTGCTAAAGGTGGATTTACAACGATGTACGAAGACTGAAATTAGGCTACGATTTGCACTGCCGCGGTTTTTCTACAAGATTTGATTGGCCGTCAGATAGAGAACTCTACGGGAAAAAAGCAACGATCGTGATAGTTGAGAAGCGATGAAAATGATGAAATTTGTGTTTACATATAGATTATAACCTAACCCTCTTCATAAAACGCGTGCTTACATACATACATCACATTATATCTTACACTGATTGCACATATAAAGTTATAATCACTAATATAAAATGTATGTTGCATGTATGATGCAACAATATGGTGTAATTTATTTTTACATGTTAACTTTGAACTGTTATAAAAAAAAGGCTTCACAAGCAATATTGGTGTTTTTTCCTGCTTTGATAAGAGAAAGTTA
Organism: Pseudomyrmex cubaensis; assembly: GCA_014825685.1. Lineage (NCBI taxonomy): Eukaryota > Metazoa > Arthropoda > Insecta > Hymenoptera > Formicidae > Pseudomyrmex > Pseudomyrmex cubaensis. The sequence continues at coordinate 34,092 of QVOA01023792.1, forward strand.
AAAAAATCTAAAAGAAATGTGTGCAGAAAATGTAATTACAACAGATTATCACTTACGCACATTGCGGTTATGCTCTAACAAAAACGATTGCGAAAGTGTCTCGAGCTGGATTAACATTCATAAGCGATCTGCGTCTCATTTCGATAAACAATTCAAACGAACAAATATGTCGTCAGTCATATTTCGTAAAATATCATGATCATTGTCCGATAACCGTATCAGTTACGATTTTCGACGTTTTATGACCTTCTTCGTCCTTGTGCAACTTGCGCGTATGTATGCCTTTTGTTATTTTAATCGTTCGTCAAAGTGACGTAAACAGACTAGATACACATGTAACAGGTATTGTATATTATCTACGTGCTTGAGAAAATTATCTAATATAAACTAGGTAGCACAATTTGATAATACCTTAGTTGCAACTACTCTATCACTATCAAAAAACAGAACTTGATGTAATAACTTAATTTTAATTTAAAATATAATTTCAATTCTTGTAGTATTTCAGTTTTTAAGTGTTTCATTGCATTTGTTTTTTTTTTAAGTACAGAAATGAGCAACTAAGATAAGAGCAGAGTTTCTTTAACCTAGATTAGAATGACAATTCAATAATAATAAAAATCAAATGTGCTTGTAATTTTTAAGTTGAAACTCTTTGAAATAAAACTTACGTACACATTTAAATTTGTTACATGTTAACTAAATGGACCACATATTTGTATATAAATATACAGATTAGTATGATACTTTTAACGATAGTGTTGTTTGCTTTAAATGTTAAAATCATTTTTTGAGTTTAATGACAACAGTTATCTCATGTTCATTACTTTGATGTTTCAAAACAATTATTCTTTTTTCATACTGTTCTCAGAATTTTACAGAATTACTTTTATATTTCACAGACATAAATGAACACAATAAAGGGACATATGTGATAAACAGTCCTACAATATTACCCTAATTAATGGAATTTCAAGAAAATAGAGTGATTCAGACTATCACTATCACTGTCTACTCGTAAACACGATATAATATTATCGGACGAATTGACCTCCCAAGTGAACCGTGCTGGCCTAAAGTACATCACGTTTTTGCTTGAAGTCACGTTTAAATCACGTTTTTGTGACTGATAGACTTGAAAACTTTTCTCGCCTGAGCATGCCCCGATATGCAGGGTCACTCCATTGACCTCGAGAGTGGAGAAACGAAGATAAATGGAGACGTAAGTACAGCCGGTGCGAGTTTTCAATTTCAGTAACGCGCCAGCATTACAAGAGATTACACAGAGCAGAATTTTTCCACTCCTGATAAAAACCGTGTCAATCATTAAGTAGTGAAATTAATAGTAAATAAAACGTAAATAAAGAGTAAACAAGCAATATTGAGACAATTTATAATTTTGAATATAATTTTAAATTGAAGTCGAAATTTTTAATAGTGAACATTCGAAATTTAGCAGAAAATTTCAATCTTTGAAACGTCATGGAAACTTTAGGAACCGTAAGTATTTTAAATTATTAACAACTGTTTTCTTCCTTATTTATACAAAATTAAGAACTTGCATAAATTTTACTGTCTAATAATTAAAAAACCAATGAAATATTAACAGTAAGATAAGAACAATATTTCCATATGTATCTTCATACATATGCACTATGAAACAAAAAAATTACTATTATCAGTCAGAAAATATATCACATTTTAGAGAACAAAATCTTATAAATATTTAAGAATTTTTAAAAATAGTAAACAATATTAAAAAGTTTGACTTTTTTTATACCTGAGTCTTATAAGATCGCCCTATATACTTCATGTAATATTCGACATCACGAGCCTCCCGCGAAGAAAGAATTGACAAACAAGAGAAATGAGGCAACTGATAAACCATTCGACGACTGTTAATGAACTGTAAGCTTCGACGTAAGCTTGGGAGAATTTGCGTCAGTCTCTTGTTTTTGTTTCCGTTTATCTGCGAAAAAAGGGAAATAGCTCCCCTGTGGCGTAAAAAAAAAAAAAACAAATGTAAAAATAGCGCGACAATCATGTTATTAAAGAAATTCGTGCGATCAATGTATATTGGTTCTGCGCAAAAATTAATCTGTTTGCCGATAACCCCGGGGTCACTCGTTACAACGATAGAGAGTACATCATGCGCTCGGCCGACATCGCTCGTCGCACGTGAGAGCAAACTCGTGCGATGAGATACACGCGCTCAATAATCATTATCGCTTGCAGACGTGATAATTTTTAGCGTCCAGAGTGGACCGCGGTTACACGGTTTTTAGATAAATCTTTGATATTCTATGAAATATTATACGAATCACCAATGATACCTTGCAGGACAAATTGACGAATTTGCACGAGCACGTGTTTCTCACAGTTTTCCTATATTCGCAGTACCCGATCCTGAAATCTTTTCTGGCCGGTTCGTTCTCTGGAACATTCTCCACGATTCTCTTTCAACCTTTGGATCTGGTGAAGACCAGACTTCAGAGCAGAGTTAACGCTCCGATCGGGTAGGATTATCAGACATTGTTGCAATAAGATCTGAAATTAGATTTAACATTGTTTTTAGTAGTTTTATTGTATTTTTCTAAACTAGTTTTTACTTGTAGTACGAATAATTTTGTAAATTAATGTGACTTTATAGAATCAAAACTTTTATTCTCTCAATTTTCACTTTATCTTCGACATTAATTTTCATTCTTAAATATTTTTGATTCCTTTAATATAATTACCAATTAATTTCCCGGCTGAATAGATCGAAGAATGGGATGCTGAGCACGTTCGCGCACATCGTTCAGAAAGAGAATGTTTTTGGACTCTGGAGAGGCATGACGCCGGTAAGAGACTGTGCTTTAGAAGATTGCAAATATTTATCGATTCATGATGATAACGACAAAAATATTAATTTGCAGTCGATAACGAGAGTGATTCCCGGCGTTGGTTTATACTTTTCGTCGCTTCATTGGCTGAAACATACTTTTGCTCTGGAAGAACCTTTGACGGCTCTGCAAGCGATTTCCTTAGGTATCACCGCGCGATCCATGTCCGGTGGTCTGCTGATTCCCATTACTGTCGTGAAGACACGATTCGAGGTATGATCAGTGAGAGAAGATGACATGAATATGAAGATGACATGAGAGAAAGAGACGGGAATCAAAAATATATGGCAGATAAATACTGAAAAAAGATGGGTGGCGAAAAAGAGATATTATGAGCACGATCTTGTATTGTTACAGAGTGGCGTTTACAGATACAACAGCATTAGCGAAGCTCTTGTGTTAATCTACAAGCAAGAGGGGTTGAAGGGTTTATCTAGCGGTCTGGTACCTACTCTTTTGAGAGACGCACCGTACAGTGGCTTGTATCTCATGTTTTATACTCAACTGAAGAACATGACTGCCAGTACAGGTATTACTTAAAACATACAAACATACAAATATGCGTTTTAAATGACTATTATTAATTATAAATAAATGCATCACGTTGATCGAAGACATTCCATTAGCAGGAGCGACAAACGATTCGCCGGTATCGATTCACTTTGGCTGCGGAATTCTTGCCGGCGTTTTAGCTTCCATAGTCACTCAACCACCAGATGTTATCAAGACAAAGATGCAGCTCTATCCTAACAAATTCACTGACATTTACAACGCGACGTTCTTTGTTTACAAAAAATACGGCATTTTAGGATATTTCAAGGGTATCGTTCCGAGAATGCTAAAGCGGACTCTGATGACTACCATGGCTTGGACTGTGTATGAACAGGTAATTTGATACGATCAAATAATCGAGTTATTAGTTAAATGAAGAAACGATAAACATACAGAAAAAATAAAATTTCTCGCAGTAACTACTTGTGTACCAGCTTAGAATTTTGCAGAATATATATAATTTATTTCATGAAATATATATATGTATATATTTTACACAAAACAAAATTCAATATGACCATAATAATTAGCGTAATATATTCCTTTCAGGTAACAAGGCAAATTGGCCTGAAGTGAAGAGATGCTACTATGTATAAAATTATTTTCTATATGAAAATTTCCCACATGTACAGTATTATGGCACAAGTGCCTTATATGTATGTATTAATAACCTCGCATATTTATTTTATATTAAATTATATATTTTTTGAAAAATATGACACACTATATACGTGTATGTGTTTACTTTGTATGAGAGATATCTAAATGTCCTTAATAATCCATCCGTTTACACATCCTCGTTCTCTTAACATTTAAAATCTTGCGCCCTCTTCGGCGCGCTTTATCGAACATATAATTCATATAAATAAAATCGACTTGTATGAAATTTTTGTTCTCGAATTTGAAAATTAAAAAAAAAAGCCAATTTTTACTCGAATTTGTATTAATTTCAAATTTTTTGTGCATTAAATTTATTGTGTAAACACACATCGCAACAATCAAAATAAAAAAAGAACAAATAGAAAAAGATATTTGCGTGTCACCGTCGTTTATTAATTTCAAATAACAATCTTAAGTATGATATAATGTAATAGACAATTTACCTTGCTCATATTGCTGTTAATTCCCAGCAAACTCTATATTACATTGGAATGCTTACTCTAATGATAAATGAAAAAAATCTAAAATAAATTTACTGAAGAGAGAGAAGATACTCCATCACCATAAGATATCAATTTTTGTTCTCAATTGCAACCGGATTTTTAAGCATTAGGGTGACCATTCCAGTATAATATAACAGAGTTTACTGTGAGATATAGGCAATTTACCTTGCTCAATTGCTTTGTTAAATCTATGGAAGGCCTAAAATAACAATTGTTCGAATATATTTTATACGTAACGACTCTTGGTGTCTATTCCTGTTCTAGATCTCCCGCAATGAAAATTTTTCCTCGTCTATTGTCTCTCTCTCCGTCTCTGTCTCTCTCTTTTTCTTTCTATCTTTCTTATCACGGTTAAGATTATACAAAATCTTTACCTTAGTAATATGTTAAACGTCGACTTGTACAATTTCCCCACGCAATTTTCGTCTCTTCTCTTCTATCTTCTCTTCTCTTCTTTCTGAAAATAGACAATGAGAAATTTAGCAAAATTGTTAATTGGCAGTCGCAACTTAATGTACTAATCAAACATCGTTCAATCGTAGTTTTATTTGCAAAAAATCCTATTCCTCTGTGAAGTGTGTGTTTGTTTAATAAGCGCACATTTGTTTTTTTTTTTTTTTTTTCATTAAAGGTTATATAAATTAAATCCTCACATCAAAATTATCAAAAAAGCAAGTGATGCACAAATCATCGGGCTAATTTTTTATTGTCAACTGGGAGAGCAACTTGCGTCACATTTGTAAAACAATATTTAAATAATTATTACAAATGTTAAGGCTCTTCATAAAAAATTCATGATCATTACATATTATAAGTATACACAAATTACCTATATATGATGATTGTTCTAACATTTGTTTTTCTTACTGACACAATGACACTTTCGCATAAATATGATATAATAAAAACAGTGAGAGGCATACTAATATCAGTCCTGTCCCTCTTGAAAATGCAACGTCCTCGTTTTTTCTCTGTTATTCGATTTCTTCGAATTTGTGTGTACACAAAAAAATACGATCACACTAGCGATTTTTTTGTTTTTTAGAATCCTTATGGTTTTTTAACTAAATCTTCGTACATATCACGAGATTCTTCGTGGCTAGCCAAAGATCCAGGTAAGAAAATGAAAGCGCAAAGGGAAAGTTCTCCTGGCAAAAGGACATGTGTTGATATTATCATTCCGGTATAAATACCTCGTCATTTGCGTGGCAGAAGCTAGAGGTTCGTATAGTCACAGTCACACGTTTGCAGGGCGCATTCGTAGTTTGCGCACTCGTGCATTTGCAGTCGTGGACGAAGCTCTATGAAGCGGGCACTGAGAGTTGTGTCCCTTCCACACTATATCGTTAAAATCTCTTTCTCTCTCTCTTTCTCTCTTATCGTACACGCGAACGAGATTATCGGCTCTTTTTAACGGACCTACGAAGACAGTCCTTTTTGTCCGAGAAACAGAGAGAAGTAAGTCCAGAACCACAAGCTTTATCGTATAAGTTTAAGTTTTTTTTACACGTACTAAAACAAATTCCGAATTCATTGATTACAAAACAAACATTGTAAGACCACATTACAATAAAAAGAAACGTCGTATTGTTATAGAGGCAAATTATTTTATTTAAAATAACGAACATGTGAAACATGTATGTATTGCATTTAATAAGTTTGAACTTAATAAATTTGAACTTAATATAAATTTGATATGCGTGTAACTGTGTATGTATGTATGCAAATTTATTCACATTTTTACGTAACTCAATCTTGAAAGCGCGCATCACCGCAATTCCGGATCTTCGCGAGGCTTCTCCTGGAAAAAATCAGTTCTTGGACTTACAATCTTCTGTTGCTCGGATTGCGGAATTACAACCGATGAAAGCAAGCATAGGTATACCTTCTCCCAGCTTGCTTCTCAGCAAACAAATCAGAAATTAGTTTGGAATATTGATATTTGAAACCAAATTCAATTTTGCGCACGACGCGAATAAAAATTTTCGATTTTAAAAAAAATTAATTTGTAAGGCACTTTGGAGATATATTAAAGAATTATAAGGACATGGTTAACTATAAATATATAGAGAAAATATCAACTTTATTTTCTCAAGTTCTTAAAAAATTTTTTTTACAAATATAAAATGTAATATCTTTAAAGTTATCGAAAAATCTTTTGTATTTCAAGAACTTGGGAAAATTAAAATTCAGAAAATCAAGTTTGGATTTATTAAAAACTCTAAAAACTATATTTTGTGTGTCCCGTTTCATTCATTGCAACAATGGTCTAACAAATTTTTAAATAGAATTGGCCGAAAAAAGAAAACCGAGCTAAAATTTAATATATTTTTAGTACTAAGATCAATTTCACATCCAGCAAGTTAGACTGCTGTTGCATTGACAAATACGTCTACACATTAGCCTGTCGATTTCACTATTGCTCACTGCACATCTGGTTGCGCCAGTCACGAAGTTTCATCTTAGAAACAAGTTTTATTAGGTTGGTGCAAAAAAATAATTTCGATTTTTGTCTTATTAAATAACTTATTAAATAACAAATCATTTAATAAAATATTTAATAAAAACAATATGCTATTTAAAAATATTGCACATAAGAGATAGATTTCTGTTATCTATTATTTTTCAAGGAAGCGCTGTGCGTGACTAATCTAACAGGAAATCAGACAGAGAGAGGCGGAGAGAGACAGAGTGTGTTTCAGAGAGAGAGTGAGACGGAACTTGCTGTGACTTACGCGGCGCTTCAAACATCACAGATTATATTATCATGTATATGTATTATGTGCATCGGAATGGCAACTCACCTGAATCGAAAGAGTACCTGTACAGTAATTGAGACGAATATGGTTATATTGTTTAGTGCATACCTGGCTTACTTCTCACTCACTAACCAATCAAGAGAAGTTATTTGTGACTTCGACTTCGTGAGCGGTGCCGGCGACGGTTATGATGGCTGGAACTCCGATGATCGCGGTTACCTGAAATAGTATCGTTATCTTATTTTCACTTCCTATTTTCAAACAATCAACTTGATGCAAAGTATTATCACTCACCCTTATCTCGACTATGACGCCGATGGTTATCGTCATCACGATAATGTCTATCTCGCGATCGGCTTCTACTTCTATGTGCGAAATTTCTGTCAACAATTGGTTTTCGATTTTGTTAAATTCTTTTTGTCTTACTTGTTCAAATATTCAAAGAAGTATTTCCATATTTTCACCTACCTATATCCAGTGTTTGAATCGTAACGATTTTTATCGTCATCCATTCTTCTGCGACGTTTCTCACGATCTCCGTCTCTTCGTCGTCTATCGAGCTCTTCGTTCGCTCGCGCCCTTTGCTTCCGTTCTTCTTCTCTCCTTTGCTCTTTCTCGTCACGCGCTTTCTCACGTTTGCTCTGGGGAACGGATTTGATACGATGTAATCTTTGATTTAAAAAATATATTCACTTAAAAATAAAAAATGTACAACAAAAAACTATCCCAACCATCATTTCTTGAAGAGCGCTCTTCAATCGCGCGTAGCCTACATGTTGTTTTCCCATAAGATGATCGTCAATTCGTTGCTGTGCATCGCCAACGATAAGAAATGCACCGCACACGTCACATACTTCCATCTGCTTTTCCTGTGCCGCTGCTAATTCAGCAGTCTGTAAACACAAAGCGCAAATATATTATGTACATATATATACATTATTTATATATGTAAATTAAATTAAAATGCTTCATAATCTTACCTGATTATAATGGCTGTTATCATTGGATTTTCTTAAAGTCTCTCTCTCTTCTTTCAACTGATCGCAAAGTCGCATTAGACCTTGTGCTTGTTCCACATTGCCTTGTATGCCACTTTGTTCTGCTTCTTCCACTAATTTATTTATTTTCTCAGTCAAGAGAGCGATCTGCTCTTCGTTCCGCTGCGTTTGTGCTGGTGTTAATGTAGGCTATGCACAAACCGTCATGTTTCAATTTTGTACTCCCAATATAAAAATTGTGTCTGTACAAACCTAAGCTCCTAATAAAACTTACTGCTTCAGTTCTTCCGATTAGGGCTAATCGCTGTTTTCCCTTTACAATTTTTCGTTCTACCTCATTCAACATACTTTGACAATACCTGATAAATTCATCCTCATATTGTTGCTTGCGATATGAATAGGGTGCTTTCTCAAACAGGTCTTTAGCTTCATCATCATGAACTTTGGGACACGCACCTAAATCTGCTCTTGTATTAACAAATAAGTCGTGGGGACAGAACTTAACCAGGTAAAGTTTGCAAAACTGTAACAAGAACAAAGGTCAAATAAATAACAATGTCAAGACTGTGGACTTAGTGTGAAGATCAACTCAAATATATATAGACTGTAGTGTCATTGAGATAAATACTATAGATAGAACAAAGAATATAAATAGCACATCTATTGGTGTTTCTATTTATTTTTTCTTTCTGATATTTTATCTTTCATTTTATTTTCTTTAAATTATTCGAACATTAAGTTTTGACAGTCACAATTGTCAACAAAAATGTAAACAATAAAAACAAGAAAATGTTCTCAAAAAATCAATAATCAAAGGCGTTCCCGATTTTACCTCAGGATCCTCCCAGTTCAATTTCTTGGGCTGTTCGTTGGGAAGAATATTCCTATTCCTGCCCATGAGCTCATCGAGCAGTGCGGCAGCCGCGGCAGCGGCCATCTTGTACTCCGTAAGATCACTTCAACGATGTCTATCCGCGAAATTTATCCTCGGAGCGACACAGAAAGTCTCACAAAACTTGCACTCAGGTTTGTCGAACACAGCGAATGACGAAGAAACAGAAATCAAGTATTCGATAGAACACTGGCTTTATAAAAGCCAACACTTCTACAACATAACAGAGCAAACGCGAACGTGACAATTACAAAGTGAAACTTGCAAGATTCGCCAATAGATAGAGCTTTTATAAAAAAAAAAACAGCAGACTGTACCGTGACAAAGTCACTTTCATTTATGGACCAGTTTTGCCAACTCTTCCGATTAACTCAAACAATCGATTATCTTGTCAACCGATTGATCGACTCTTGGTCGACTTTTGGAACTGTCAACTGTCACTGGTTTGTGCACGCGGCTTGCGACGTCATTTACGTCATTACGCGATTGCGTACAGCCATAGGTTGTCATCTTTTGCTGTCACATTCCGGTGCTTGTGTCAGTGCGAGTGTTGCGTGGAACAAATTGGCTATCGAGTCCGAGTGTGTCGTGGAGTGTCAGTTGGTATCGTTGTGATTTACGTCTGCTCGAAATCCAGTTACAGGCGATGCAGTAGCTCACCGTTGCCCCGAGAAAACCGCGCACCCGCGGTATTATCGCAGTCCTAAAGGGATTTGGAGAAAGGTAATCCTTTTTCATCTTAGTGAGCATTTTTGTGCGCCCGCAAGTTTTTTTTTTTTCTTATCTCGGTTTCTTTTCTCATTCAATTCACTGTTCTCATTCGTTCTCGATTTCGCGCAGAAAAGGCCTCGCGCAACGATAGAAGTCGAAAATGATGAAAAATGCTGGCAAGCGACCAGGTGCAAGTCCAACATAGTTATATATACGATTATTCATCGGTTCGCACTAATGTTGACATACTGAGGAGCGAGCAGTGAGCGAGCACATATATCTCCAACCGCGGTGTGGAGAGTGGTGACGATGCAAAATAATTCCAAAACCAGAGAAATGTTTATCGTCAGAGCTTTGGAAAAGATACTAGCCGATCGGGATGTCAAGCGGTCGCACCTCTCGCAGCTCAGGAAGTCCTGCGAGTCTGCACTCGGTAAGAGCTCAGGCTTTTCAGGGAACGCGCGTGGTTTACAGTTTCCAGTTGTAGTTCATTTATTTATTTTTGTCTCACAGAGGACCTTCGTAACGAGATCAAGGACGTACCAGTTGTGCAAGGTGAAGAGGTAACCTCTAACGCCCTTCCGCAACCAAAGAGCGACTCGAATGTTATTACAGCGGAGAAGTATTTCCTGCCGTTTGAGTTGGCATGTCAGAGCAAGTCGCCGCGGATCGTAGTGACTGCGCTGGATTGTTTGCAGAAATTGATTGCTTACGGTCACCTGACCGGGAATGTGCCCGATTCAACAGAACCCAACAAACTGCTAATTGTGCGAATTGTCGAAACAATCTGTGGCTGTTTCACTGGCCCGCAGACCGATGAGGGTGTGCAACTGCAGATCATTAAGGCCTTGTTGACTGTGATGACGAGCCAGCATGTGGAAGTGCACGAAGGCACAGTACTTTTGACGATTCGTACTGTTTACAATGTTTATTTGGCATCACGTAACTTAGTTAACCAGACAACGGCTCGCGCAACTCTCACGCAGATGATTAACGTGATCTTCGCGCGAATGGAGACTCAGGCTGAGGAAGAGAGCGTGAGAATCGACGGAGAGCAGCAGCAGGAGGCCACAGTTGTGGCAAACGGCGAGACTGAAACTGACTTAAGCACAGAAAACACTTCTATCAGCAACGATACTGTCGATTCTCAGACGATTGTCAAGGGCATTCTCGACGATGTGATGAACTCCGTGGTTCCACTTGAGGAGGAAGTCAGCTTGGAGAACGGTAATACAGAGGACAATGGCGATGAGGCAGCTACAGAAAATGATAACATGGTCACCGCCAAGTTCACGCACGTGTTACAAAAGGATGCGTTTCTGGTGTTTCGCGCTCTCTGCAAGCTTTCCATGAAACCGCTACCGGACGGCACGCCCGATCCGAGATCGCATGAACTTCGCTCTAAAATTCTGTCGTTGCAACTACTTTTGGGAATCTTGCAGAACGCCGGCCCTGTGCTGCGTTCTAATGAAATGTTCGTCATCGCCATTAAACAATATCTGTGTGTCGCGCTGTCAAAGAACGGCGTGTCCTCGGTGCCGGAGGTATTCGAGCTGTCGCTGGCGTTGTTCCTGGCTTTGCTCGCGCGTTTCAAAGTGCATCTCAAGATGCAGATCGAAGTGTTCTTCAAAGAAATTTTTATGAACATCCTCGAGACTTCCAGCAGTTCTTTTGAACACAAGTGGATGGTTATACACGCGCTTACAAGGATTTGCGCGGATGCCCAGAGCGTTGTCGATATTTATGTTAATTACGATTGCGATTTATCCGCAGCTAATCTCTTCGAAAGGCTCGTCAACGATCTCTCCAAGATCGCTCAGGGTCGCCAGGCTTTGGAACTTGGCGCATCACCGAATCAGGTGCGTTGTAA
>QVOA01023877.1:0-10797 GCA_014825685.1 Pseudomyrmex cubaensis
ATATATATATATATATATATATATATATATATATATATATACACATACATACATACATACATATATATATATATATATATATATATATATATATATGTGCATATGTATATATATGATAGCGTAATTAAGATGAAACACACAATATGCGAACGAAAACCGATTTGGCTCCTTCATTGGTTTTATTTATAAAAAAAAAACCGCCTCTAATCGCAATTTGAAGACTGGAAGGTCTATATTCTAATTTTAATTTTATACTTTATATTACGGCCGTTTTTCCTAATTATATAAAAAAAATAAATATATAATGATTTTAAAATTGATTAGTTTAAATGAGTAAAAAGATTGAATGATAAAATTACCATCTGGTAAGGGTTTTGTTCCATTGCAACTTATCGGTTGCGATAATTGCTTCGTGATCACTGCGGCGTCAAAATGGCGCCACGCACGGTTATACGTACCAAAACGCGTGTTGGTGATGAAGTGTGTGTCGTGAAAGCGTGAGAAAATTCTATAAAAAAGCTCGACCGTCAACTTCTTAGAAATTGTAAGAGTAAATAATCTTGGTGCTGTAAGCACAAGAAAGGAAGTCATACCACAATTCATGCTGACATATTTGTTGTAGTTGCATGGTTGAAACAATGTCAAAATGCACAGTTGACAGAAGTGCTTTGAGAAAAAAGCTTATTAAATGCTTTGCTCTTAAAAAGAAGATGCGTTGATTATTCGCTCAGATCCGAGATGTAAAAATTAAAATGTTTCAATACATTTAAAAGAATTAGTAAGATTCAAACATTCTGAAATTGCATATACATTTTGTATTCTCTCTGTAATCTAAGGTAAAAATGTGAACTTTTGTATATTACATAATAAGAGTAATTTTTAATATAGTTTGATAATTTCTTCTACAAATAGAGAATAAGTATACAAAAGAACAGTACATTATTACGATAATATTAAAATAAAGTATCTTGCAATCTTGCAAATTTAAAAACAAATATAGCAAATGTGTATAAAATAATGTTCTATTCTACAAATAATTTTTAAAATCATAAAATTCATTTCTTGTAGCAAAAATATCACAATCAAAGAATTATATGTGTAAAAACATATTAAATATAGAATTATATATGTAAAAACATATTAAATATCCAATTTTGAAATGTGATGATATAAATTAAATTTAGTATAGTTCATATACAGGCAACACGATGGCATAAGATTATGTAAGTGTCGTTAAGACACAAATTCCCGAAATAAATGCAGCCGTAACATCAAGTAGCCACTAAGAAACGTCTCATTGTCGTATAATCATTACGAGGCGAAAGACACGCTTCTGGGTTGAGTTTCGTGCGTTAAGTAGTTTCACGACTGCTCGATTCAATCTCTATATTTACAATTCCAACACAATTTATTATTACGATATAATCGAAAAAAATACAACTTTAAAAAATATTTTCTTAATAACATATATATATATATATATGTGTGTGTGTGCGTGTGTGTGTGTTTTAAAAATTTATCTTCTAAGACAACGATGCATAAAGTAACGTCAGAAATATATACAGAGAACGATCATATCTCTGAGAAGCTTGACAGCGGAAGTAAGTTATGTTTTCTTAACATAGTTTAAAATATATTACTTAAACTTAGTTTAAAATATATTACTTAAACTTAGTTTAAAATATACTATATAGTTAGTTTAAAATTTATTTACTAATTTAAAAGTTAATATATAGTTCGTAATACACATTGTTAAATGAGACAATGCACAGCATTACACGATTGTGTGATTTTAGATGCAATGACTAAATTCGTTTTTAAGTGCCCGTCTTACATGATTGATTCGAAATCCGCAACTGACACATTAAATTACGATAGCGACGATGATTTGGATGTTGACAGAGATAGAGAGGGAATAATTCTAATAGGTATAAAGATATTATTTCATGTGTCGCTCATCGCTAGCGATAGTGCAGTCACGTGATTGACCAAGTCGTTCTTAAGCAATCATGTCAACGCTAGCGATGTGATTCTTGTTGTTGAATTTTTCCAACTACAAGCGATATTTTTACACCAAGATGGCTGGCTGAAATATTATATCTTAACTGTAAATAACATGTGTGTTATACTAACTTAAATTTGTATATTTGTTTATATCTTTTAACTTCTTATTGTTACGTATAAATCTCTCATTGGCAGATATAAGTTTCCGACATAAGTTCTTTTAGAATTTTATGTCTCACTTTATGTGTCAACTCGTCAAGTGCATTAAATTCATGCAAAAATAATTTTTAAAAGTATTTATTAAATGATAGTAGGCAAAATTGCATTATACAATTCAGAATTATCTCGTCATTTTGAATAATAGATTAATCCAAAACCGTTTGTTTTGTATAATGACTTTTTTTCTAAATAAGAAATTGCAGCTACAGCTGTTATTCGTCGTTTTTTTTTTTTTTTTTTCAATATTATTTTTGATAGTGATTTCAGCACATTGTCTCATCCACTTATATATATATTTTTTTGTTCTCATTGTTCGATTAACATTTTTATATTTTGGAATAAATGATATATTTTGACTGTTATCAGTTACTACAAATCGCCAAAATCGCGTTGTTCATCGCTAGTGACAATTCACGTGACTGAATTATCGTTAGCGATGATCGACGCGTGAAGAGATATCATAGTGTTCAATATGTCACTCATTGTTATAACAAAACTTCCACAGAAAAAATTGTGTTTGTAGAGCATAGCGTATCAACGGAACTTAACTTGGTCGGTTTGCAAGTGTGGAGAGGCGCGTTTTTATTAGCCGACTACGTCCTATCGTATCCAGATTTGTTTAAAGATCAAACAGTTCTAGAGTTGGGCTCCGGAGTCGGTCTGACTAGCATTGTTACGAGTTATTTGGCCAAAGAAATCATTTGCACAGGTAAATACAAGTGTTCCACAAAAGTGTGTAAAAATTTCAAGTTTTATTTATTCGCTTATTTCAGATATTAACGCAGGCGGTATATTGAATTTAATTAAACGGAATTTCATGAAGAATTACGTGTACGTCAGATCCACTTATTATATCGAAGAAGTGAATTTTTTGAACTTAGAATGGTCAAAACAATTGGAGAAGAAATTACAAAGCGCAAATATCATATTGGCTGCAGATGGTATAAATTGTTTGAGGGAGAGGTTCTCCGTTTTTTTGTTAACATGTATAAAAGACAGAGAAAACTAACAATATTGTTTTTCTTTTTCGATCCGTAGTGATTTACGATGACAAAATTACGGATGGATTCGTTTGCACGTTATCGAAACTTTTGTACACGAAAAAGAAGAAGACGGTTTATGTTGCTCTGGAGAAAAGATACGTCTTCAGTATTGCCGATTTGGATACTACCGCTCCAATGTACGAGGAATTTTTACGTTGCATCAAAAAGTATAAGATGAATTGGTCTATGGAGTATGTAAATATAGATTTTCCACGTTACTTTAAGTATGATCGCGTCAAACATTTGATTTTAATAAAGATACAAAACAATAGGAAGTCTGTTGCGTATGTGTAGCAAATAATTTACGCTCATAGTAAAGTTCGTCGATAATACATACAATATATATATATATAATTTTATATTATATGAAATATTTACGTCAGTATTATAAATAGAAAGGCAGGGATTATTCTAAAGCTAAAATAGTATATAGAAAAATGTTTAAAATCTTGGATTATCACTGTAATGATACAATTTGTTTTATATATAACAAATCAAAGAGTGATAATCTAAGAATTAATAAAAGAGAAAAAAGAAGATACATATTGTGATAAAATGACAACTACGTAATATATACATCTCATGTCCACATATTTATTCCATTTACTTTCCTATTTACAACCTACCATAGATAATGCTATTGGACAGTGAATTGGAAGTCGCTCGAAGAGAGAACGATAAATTCCGTTTTAAACTTAAATACTTGACATGGCCGATGTGTGTCTCTAGGATTACAAAATTTCATTAGACTACTTATAATATAAAGATGACAGTATATATAAAGGAATGTAAGCTCTTCTTCGAACGACTACGGCAGTAGAAGTTTTGTGTATATGTTACACGCAAATTTATAACAATTCTAATATGTTATACTAGAGGTCTGAACCGCCAGAAATACGCGCGCGAAAAAACGACGATCGGCAAAGAACAAATCGAGTCTAACAATTGTACCGAGATGACAAAATTGTCCAATTCCGCAAATAACGATTATTTTCTAACTAAATCGTCGACCGTCGTTCTGTGGGTTTACAGACCTGTGCTTAGTTTGGTAAAAGGCACTTTCACTCTACCGATTCTTCTTTCTTTCTTTCTTTATCTCTCTTTCTCTCTCTCTCTCTCTCTCTCTCTCTCTCTCTTTCTCTCTTGATGTAGAAAATGTAAAGTATATAATTTACAGCCTCACAAAGATTTGTGTTTAGACTTATATATAATGTATATATATATAATGAAAAATCTCAGATTGCGAACGGTTATCCCGTACTATTTTTTCACGATATACAGCGTTAACTTCTTCCAAAAAAAAATTTAGCTATAATCACGATTAATCGTATTTAACATATATGTTACGCTGTATAAAAGAATAATCTAATCGGATTTAGAAAAACAATTTATAATCTCTCGAGTTATCTTGCAAGCAGCATGTGCAACTAGGAAATGTTTTGTTTTTATGCTTTACTCGCGTTATAGTCTTTTTCAGAAATATTTACAAGCACAATCCTTCATTTTGCTCCTTTTTGTTACAATGTATGTAATTGCTACAAAATAATTCGCGTTACTTCTGGAATAACGACTGGAATCGCACGAGTTTTGCAAAACAATTGCGGACATAGCGGTGTATATAGAAAATGTAAAATATGACGTATTATATAACATATATGTAAATAAAAGATTTAAAAAAAGTGAAATAATAAAATTATTGACATTACTGACTAGACAAAAAAAATACAAAGAGGAAATAAGTTTGATAAAAATCACATATTCGCGAAAAGTATCATGATATATAACTTGTATCGATATAGTTTTATAATTTATGATTATCGATAGACAGGCGATTAAAATAAGTAATTGTTTACAAATATTTTTGTCATTTTTATATTCTTGATATATCTCAGTAATTATTCACGTAAGTTTCAAAACTTAAATCTCGAAATTTGATGTAACAGCTAAAACAATAGAACAATATTATTCGTTTTGTTTGATAAATTTTAATTGTATCTTAAATTTATAATTACTGCAACAAATACTGTACAAAAAAGAAGAAAATACACATTTCGAATTAAAAAATCGCGCGAAATCGGTTTTACTGCTACCGAAGAGTAGTTTTTTACAACCGTTTCTACATCCATTCGAGGACGGTTTCTGATGGCGGCGATGGTAATGCCGCGTTGCTGGTCGTCGGTATCGCATCCAAAACCAATTTTCGCCGATTATACTTAATGGTAATAGCTTTCTCGCTAACTCACGTCAACTTCTAGCAGCAAAATCATGTTACTTTTGACTTTCCGCATCACCTGCGCTATAGAGTTTGTACTTTTGCGCCTGGCCGGTAGATCGTTCGATTGCTTTCTCGAAAGCACGCTCTATTCCGATTGAACACACGTTGCTGGTTACAGAATTGTTTTGCAGCACGATGCTCCTCATCACAAAGCAGATCGCACCGCCAAGGAACGACAAAAGGGCCGACGAAATTCTTAACGATAACGGTCATCGAACTAACGTGACAGTCTTGACAATGGGCGATGACGCACGCTATCGTACTAGTTTACGTACTGACGTTGTGCACATTGGTGTGCATCTTCATGTTCTGCGTGCTGGGCGAGCCCAGCGGCAAAGAAACGTTCGTTGTAGTCTTTCGTCTAGCATTCGAACTCGAGGAAGCATCATTGAGCTTCGCGCCACTCGCCATACTACCAGCTTTGAATGCGTCCTGCTGCACGAAGTGCATCTGAGCGCCCGTAGACCTCCAGTGTTCCACTTGGGCTTCGTGTGACTTTTGCAGCACTTTGCGCACATCCCCATCTTCGCCGCCCTCTTTCATGATCTCTTGCAACTTCTGTATAGTCTGATACAATATCACCGGACTAATCAGACCAAAGTCGAATAGACTGCACATATGCAGCACGAAGTTGCGATACAGATTCTTCATGAGCAATTCCTTTCCCTTACTTTCTAAGAACATTTGGCAAGCTAGTGGTATCTGGCAGTCTCCTACATAACCGTGTTTCATCACGTGCAGGTTCCACATTTTCATGAGCTCTTTCTCGCCCTCATTCACGTCCGTGAAATCGTCAATCATCATCATCGTTTTCGTTTGAAGCCATTTGGGATCGTTTTCACCTTCGGAATCGATATCCATTTCTTTGGGGTATATAGGTAGACAAGTAACGGTGTGATGATATAACCTAAAAAGCGTCATAAGTAGTGGTACATAAAAGAAATTTTTTTATAACATCACGGATTGTTTGTATAAAGTGACGTTCACTGTATAAAATTTACCTGTTGTGCCCAGTGATATAAGGTCTCTGACTTTCGAATTCATTTTCATCGAATTCTAAAAATTCAGACAGGCTCGGTTTCGTTCTCTTCGGACGGCATACAAGGATATTCGTCACACTCGTGCGTCTAGTTGGTCCTGTCCTTGGAAAAGGTACACTAGATGGTTGCGAAATTAACTCGTGAGGACTACCTGCATACGAACCATCATAGCATTCATTTATTGCTACGTCTATTCGGGCACCTTGTGGAATTGGCTAGAAAAAAGAAGCGTAAGGAACCAAAAGATTGAAGGAAATAAGACACCGTAAATATAAATTATACTTACTACATCTGTATAATTTATGTAAATAATGCTCACCACATATGTAAATGTAAATCGCGAGTGACATAACTTCAAATGCTTCAGAAGCGAGTACAGTTTGCCGCAACTCAATAAGCACCAAGGGCAGTGTAAATCTTCGCAGGCCTCCGTTTGCTGCCGGCTATTATTGTTATATAAAAATTGATACACTATCTGCTGACCTTTGTTAGAGTTAACGTCCACTTTCTCGTTTGGCGCGCTTATTCTTGATGAGGCTGTTAACGGACTAGGCGTTGGCAGTGTCGCGTTATTATTATTGTTCGTGCTATTATTATTGTGATTTACAGAAGAGGAACGCTCGACACCAACTGCAAAGATGAAATCACAATACGTTTATCGTAACGTTTTTGTGTGATGCGCATTAAAGAGTGGCGATGCAATAACTACGCGAACTGACCGTTGGCCGATCGATTCTCTTTATTGTCGCCGTTCGGTATAGGAGGTATCGGCATCGGCCTGTCCACTAAACCGTTGCTTGGCTCCGTCGTCCAACTAAGTCGGAATTTCAACTTCGGCCCTTGCATGAACGTCTCGAACGGTTCGCGGCATCCATTGATGTCAGGCACAGTTTCCCAAGAACTGTGCTTCTTGGGGCTAGATCTGATACTGGTCTGTACTTCTTGTAAACTTAACTCATATTCGCCATCCGTTAACTGGCACCGATTGTGTTTGTCGTAGACAACGAGCTCTGAACCGTACTGTTTCACTTCTTCGCCGGACTTGATGGAACCAGTGGATGATTTACGTCGTTTTTGAGCTGGCTCTGTAACAACATATATAATTGAAAGATGTTTTGCAAAGCAAACACCAAGATGAGAGAGAAAGAGAGACAAAGAATTTTTTTATTTTAACGCGCATACGTACCTTCTAAATCACAGTTAGTTATAAGGCAACTGTTGTTAGACATGCAGTAAACCTTGAGCAAAAGTATGTAAGTCTTCGCTATATGACCATTGTTTAAGCTGAAAGATTCATTTGGTATAGAAATCGTGGGTGCCATCGTCGGAGGTTGATTCTCGGATGGATTGATTGGAACTTCGCTCGTACCAATTGAAACCTAACCGAACATCACTGTCTTACTCAACAATCGAGTTTTATGACATTAACAACTACTTACTTTGAGTCCAATAAATATCACACTTACTTGCATAATAGGTGAACTGACGTCTTTTCTTTTTTTGTGACAGATTTTCAACAATAACGTTTCCACTTTAACAGGATCTTGTGATATCTCAACTACAATTGCACATCACAAATCTTAAGAATCATATTATCATTATATAAAATGTCCCAATATTATCGGAACTTGTCAAATTTGCACAAAAAAAGTGTCATGATAGATGTACCTCTTTTATCATAAAATCCTAAAAATGTAAGAGTTATGTATCCGCGAACGCTGACCGTCTGTTCTTGCTTCTGTTTTGCTATTAATTTGTCCAACATTGTATCGATCTTAAATCCACGCCGTGATTTGTGACTTCTGGACATACGATGCTGCATATACGTCAAGTTTCTATATAGAAATATTGGCTAAAAAAAGACATTAAATTTTAATGTGTAGTTTTTTCTCTTAACATTCGAAATTTGATTGATAATAATTAAATAATATAAGTATTCAAAATATGTATTATACTTTGAAAAAGTTTCATACCTACCATGCTACACACAGAAGAAATTTATATAAAGAAATATTATAAGAAATAAAAATGCATCAAGATAATATTTTAGAATTAAAGAAATATAACTTACCTGACAAAATAAATGTGATAAATTTCAAATGCTTACAGCATCATGATTATTTACTTTTATATATTATTTTGTTGAAAATTATTAACACTGTACATGTTCAAAAACTTTTTAATAGAAAGATTTTTATAGAAAGATGTGTTAAGGCGTGACCTCCGATTTAATATGGTAAATTCAAATCAAAAGTTGACGCTTTTTTATTTTTTAATTTGTTTGCAAACTTAACGGAAATATTAACATTTTGATAATTAATACTTTGAGAGCAACACAAAAAAAAAAAAAATAACTATCATAAGCAAACCAATTGTAAGAATGAAATTAATTATTTTTTACTCACTGAAATTGTATTTCTTGTGCGAAGAAACCGGTAAATTTGTGTTGGTTCTGAAAACATACAAAGATTAAAGTTTTACATATACACACACACGCACATATATACATATAAACACAAAAAGAAATAAAATTCAAAATATTATGATGTGACTTTCTTAACAATTAAAATATTATATATAAATAATATAAAAAGAACAAAACGTAAAAAATATATTAACTTGTTATTGATTGCATTAATTATACTTGTTAATTACATGAACTATATATTGTCACAGAAAATAGTTCAACATACATTTAACAAAAATAATACAAGTTATGTAATAATTTATTGTTATAAAAATATGGAAGTATTTTGTGTACATTTGTATTAATTTCACAGATATATAATAAGTGTTTTTATATTTTAGAAATGTGTATTCGTATCAGGATCATTTTTTAGTTAGTACCAGATACAATTCCTAGATGGCTTCAATGACGAACATTTTCCCGAATATAAAAACTGCCTCTAAAGCTTTAAAGGACAGCATGAAGTGTGCAAAGACTGATCCTTCGCGGTTTTAAACTGGGAGATGATGAATGGGTTTAGCTCAAGTTTCTATTTGAGACGCCTGCACCCTATATTGTTACGACGTTTGCAGGTAAAACCTCTCTGATCCCATAATTTTTAAATTACTTACAAAAATAACATTAACATGTGAGCGATTGTAGAAAAAACAATCCAAATTTATCTACGAATACTATTTTTCAGAAACAAAAATGGATGTTTTTATATGTTAATTTTTATTAAACACGAAGATGTTATATAAAGACATAAAAACCAAAATTCATTCGCAAACATATTTCTTTCCCCGCATTCATCAAACACTTTATTCTTCTATAATAATAATACTAATATTGTAAAATTAATTACAATGAAAATATTTGTCAAAGCTCCTTCAACTCGTACAAGTCGCATAAGACAATAATCAAATTTAATATATTAAAGTATTTATATATTCTTGAGTTCCGTGTAGATTTTTTGCAAAAAACCATCTCACAACATGAAAAATTATACATGCTAATTGATTTGTAACGAGGTGCGAGCGTATATCGCGGAGAGAAAACGATGACAGGTGGCCGCGCGTTTCAGAGTCGTGGAGGGCGCGGAAAGCGAAGCGACGCGCGCCACGGCGGGTATCCAAGCTGATTTGTGACAAATAAGGGTTAGGTGCAATCGCGGCTAGTAAGAGATAATCGTGAACACAACACACAATATCGCGTGAGCGTTGCATGTCTTCCACGAAGACAAGAATCGTCGCGAAAAAGTCAGGATACGTCTATTATATGGTTATATCGCAACGGACGACGTGCCTCGCCGACAGGTGATCAAGGAAAAGGCAGAAATAGTCAAAAAAACGTCGCTTACTTTCGAAGGCCTGCAGAAACAGTTCATGCTCGGCTTGGAACTGGTCCATTCGAGGTCCTTTCTGACTGTCTAGATCCTTCTCCCGTTTCTTTGGCGGCATTTTCGCGCGGTCCACCTAGCACGTCAAGCTTCCCACGGAAACTCCAACTTCTCGGTCGCGCGAAAATCTGGCGACGAACGACAACACACACGCCCCGCGCGAAAACTGCGGCGCTCATCAGCACTTTGCGGTCCACAGCGACTAGCGCGCCTCTTTGCAGTGCGTCATGTCACCTGGCGCATCGTCTCGAACTACGCAACAGCAAGATCAACGAACCGAATCACAGTATACACAGGGCGCTTTCCAGCTACGTACACAGGCGACACTGGTCTAGTTTCCACCGAAACATTAAATTCACACCTACTGCGGC
>QVOA01023878.1:0-10254 GCA_014825685.1 Pseudomyrmex cubaensis
TCTCTCTCTCTCTCTCTCTCGATAAGAGAGAGATAGAAAGAGAAAAAAGAGATTGATTAGTTCTCTCTTTTCATACAGACGAGAGTTTTTAGCTTAGACCGGAGCTTTTTATTACATTTGCGGCGACCACTTTTGCGCCCGTAGCGCCAATTGGGTCAGTAGGTGAAGAGAGGGCGTTTCTGCCAGCGAGAAAAACGGCTTTTATTAAATTTCGGGGGTTTAGGCCGGTTTTACACGTACCGGGCCTGACGATTGCAATTTTCCGCTGCGACGATACAAAGAGACCTCGTCGCGCGCGCGCGAGAGAGAGGAGAGGTCTCGTTTGAAGCTATCTCTTCGTCTCCTCTCCCCGCCCCAGGACTCTCACCTATAATACGAGTTGTTCGCAATAACTGTCGCACGATAAGTAATCAATATTTATGAAGAGAGATCGGATCACGCGTTAGCGACGAGCAAAAATCGGCATTCCGACGGCATTAAGTGGAACACACGTGGTGGGAGCAAAATTATTAAAGAGCCGTCCGATAATTAACGATCATATGTAACATATGTACGCCCGGATCGAATTTTCCGCGCATTGTGTGCGGATTGTTAACGTGCGCGTACACACACACACACACACGCGCGCGCGCACACCGAACGTCTATGGTATTATACACTCAATGGCACGTTATACGGGATATTCGATAATATCCGCATTTGCTGAACAGAAACTACAATTCGAATGCGGGAATTGTGTTTGCGCGAAGTGATTCCTTGCTAAAAAAGAAAAAATCACTGAAAACTTTAAGGTACACAAAAATCCATGGAGGTTAAATCGTGCGTTAGTAAACGCGTGTACTCGAACTTTTCAAAACTCACGTAAGAAAACGACTTGTACCCTCAAGTGGAGAAGTAATATCGTTCCGTGGAATTTTGTTTCAAAAACGAAATTTTTATCAAATAAAAAAAAAATGAAATTTTCGGTATTTTGTCCGACAATGCGCTTATTAGACTGTGTTTAATTTTTTTTCTAGTCTCGCGCGCGCTTATTAGTTCCCGAAAGCGAGCGACCGTTTTATTTCGACGCTCTTTGCGTCGCGGGAATGAAAGCGTGGCTTGATGCGCGGGCGGAAAAGGGAACGGCGAATTTCGCTGCGAGAAATGGCGGCGACGTTGTCGTCGTCGTTGTCGCAGCACGACGCGCTTGGTACTCGCGAGATGAGAAAAAGTCCGTGTCGTTTCCCGCGGGATCTCGTTACTCCTTGGAGCTCTTCGAGAGATTACTCTGCTAATCCCGTATGGACGACGACAACGTCGAGGATGAGATCGAACGACAGCGTTAATGTCGCCTTTATCTCGTGTTGCAGGAATTTATTAAAAAATAGGTCACCGACGCCCATATGCACACACACACACACACACATACATACTGCAGTTGCATATATGGATCGCTCTATAAAGTTTATAATTTACCAAGGAAAAAAAACTAGTTCTCTTTCGCGCGATCTATTTCCTCTTGGCATTTTTTGCAAAAGTACCATGTGTTAACGTTGAGAAATAAGTGTTGAGCAAAAAATAAAAGAGAGAAGCAGAGCTCGATGTACGTATTCGATGTAAAATATTGTAATTAGAAATAATTTATTTTCGTTTGGCGGAAGAGAAACGAGATTTTTCGCAAAAGGTTAAACGGCCAAAGCGCCACGTGCGCAGATTTCGCGCTACGAGGAGAGGAGATCCTTGTCGCAAGTTTTACAGGCTTGCGGTATAAATCAGAGACTAACGCTTCCGCCTCGCGGAAACTTTTTTAATATTCCATCCGTGTGGCCGGCGGCAAGCAGTTTTCGATAGCCCCCTCGATCGCCGCGACGCGGAATCGCGCGCGAATGCGGTCGGGTCGCACTTACGTTTTATATACGGCCACGCGGTCATTTCACTGGGGGCTTCTTTGATCGCTTACGTCCTTTACACGTACAGAACGCGATAAGTTTGCGATGAAAAACGTATATTATATCATTTATACGTTAACGTCCATCGAATTTCGCACAAACGACGCTGATCGATACGCAAAATAAAATCCGTGTGAAAATATATTCGAGGATTTACAATCACTTTGTACGTCACTTGCGGCTTTGTCTATCTGTCAGAGGAAACAAAAAATCTTTCTTGATGAGCTTCCTCATAAATTGCCGAAGGATGTTACCCGAGCGTTTCAATATTTGCGCAGCTGTCTAAACTCATGTTTACATGATTTATCCTTTATTGACACTTGTGTGCGTATCCGATCAATATTTGTCGCCCGTAGCTGTTCTGGAGCAGCGACTAATTGCGAAATCTATCTCTCTCATCTCCGTAATACAGATTATTAAGAAGAGCTCTCGACAATCGCGCGTTTCGATTTTCGTCTCTCGCAAGAGAGAGAGAGAGAAATCTCGAAAGTTTTCGGCCGCGTATATATATATATGGTTCTTTGCGTCCGCAAGAAAGTTCCCAATTATTCTCGCGCGCGCGTGTGTGCGGTCGCGACGAATAAAGGGAGGACAGGAAGTTCCGCCATACTCGTGGAGCTCAATATAGTCCCCCGAGGGCTGTGGCGCGGATCGGTCGGTTGGCAAAGTCGGTAATTTCCATTTCGCGTTCTGCCGGCGCGCACGAGAATGCGCTTACCCTCTCGTCACGCATTCATGCGTGGAATTGGCGTCTCTCTCTTGCCTTGCCCTAATAATTTGCTCCCGCACTTTGTTCCCCCGTGTGCGCGCGAATTTACGTAACATCCCCTGTACTCTCGCCCGCACAGGCACGAATATACGCACGTGTGTGCAGAATATTTCTTGCTTTTCTCAATATTTCTCTCTTCACGGTCGGGATATTAACACGTTTGTTTAATTTGTTTAATTTAATTAAATTAAATTTGTGAAATATTAACATGTTTGTTTAATTTGCACTGAAGAGGACCTGAACTAAGAGTCGGAACGTGTGTGTGTGTGTAATTTAATATTTTAATATAAAATACTGCACTAACAACTCCACCAAATCAATTATTTGGTTTTTATTGATTTATTGGAATTATTTTAATTTCTTTCTCTGGAAGAAACTTTTCAACTGAACGGCTTTTCTGGCACATCTACGTTGTGAGGAAACGCCAACGAGATCGTCGCGTTTCTCGCGCGAAGTGTTCCTTTTCTCAAACACAGAGCGGCCAATTCGAGCTTGACCGTCCGACCGTGCATTGAGGCTTTCTACTGAGCGCGAGCCGCGACTGGGAAGCGTGCGATAGTAAAACGACAAGCTCCGCCCGTCGTGTGCCACCTCGGTACAGTTTCTGGTGAGCGATGTCATCGTGTGTTGTGGCGACGTGACGCAATATACATGCTAATACGATAGCTTCAACCGGTTCATGAGTGTATGCGGATACCGGCGGAAAATGTCGCCGCGAGATCCTCTGCTTTGAAACGCGACTCTACGCCGAAAGACGCCGCGCTCGCGCGGCGGTGACCGACTACCTGCACACACGCCTATGAATTTCAAACGACTCCTTTCTTCCCGTATGACGCGCGCGGATCAAGCTTCGTAATTGCAAACTACTACCTTCAAAACAAAACGCGCCGACTCGCGCTTCTGCGCGAATGCAACAACAGTGCGTCGGGCGTGTCCTCGTCGCATTTTCCCCGCGACGTGTTGCTTTTCTCTTCGGTCGTCGACTTCAATCGACATTCACCACCAAATGCGTGCTTACGTGGGTCCGTTGACCCTAGTCGACTGTTTATGTTCATTTGTTTAGTAGTTCCGAGCATTTCGCTGCGGGCTAACATTGCAAGTAATCCGTTAACTCTCGCGCGAGATACTCAATTCAAGCAATTGCATTACGATCGGACTACATGTCGCACTACGTAGTGTCCATCCGGAGGATAATCGAAGAAGTTAATAATACTTCCACTATACTTTGTTCTTAATGGTAATACGCATAAAAAGCTTTATTATTTTGGAGAGTTTAGAGAATTTCCGCGGGCTACTATTCTCGTGCAGTCGGGCAAAACAAAGAGAGAGAGTTTCTCTACGCGGTGGTGTTTACAGTGCGGGTTAGATGTCTATGCGAGTTTGTAAGGACAAACAAGCCACTTCCCCGACTATAATTAAACCGGTAGTGCAAACGGTAGTGCAAGTCTGATATGTTTATCAATACGACTTTTATATAGAACAAAGCGTTTTTGGAAAATAAATAAAACCGACGACGAGAGACCAGACGCGCGGAAAGTACAGTAAAAACAGTTTATTGTTACGTAACGTACATAATGTTTCACCCGCTTCTCTCTCTGTCGGCTCTTTCTCTTGTGTTAACTAGTTTTTCTTTTTTTTTTGTTTTTCATTAAACGTTTTATATTATTTCGTTTTGCGGCGAAAGATTGCAAATTACATTCTCGCCGAAGACGCGCGCGGCGAGAACCATTTGCGAGGATTAACTTGGTAATCCTTTAAATGCACGGGACAATCCGACGTGGAGAGATTCGAAAGTGCGCGCGGGAACTAAATAAATCGGACGACGTCTTTAGCGCGCTTTTATCCGCGCGCGCGCACGGTGAGATTTATTAAACCTGTATATACTTTCCGCACACACATTTACTGTCTCAGACCTTAAATGCTCAGATGCAGTTTATTTTATTCCTCTAGTAGTTTGGCCGAAATTCAAGCGAAATAAATAACCACCGCTGTAAGCTTCAAAGAGAAGAGAGAGAGAGAGAGAAAAAAGAGAGTACAAAATATCGTGGAAATTCGAAACGTTCGTTGAGCGAAAAAGTTATTATTTTACTACTTAGCTGTAATGTAAAGACAAAAAAATTACTTTTTACCAAATTTTTTATGCAATTACCTCAAGAAAGGATGTTACAAGTCACTTGTACCAAGACACCACAAATACACTTTCCACTAACTTAAAGTATGCCTCGAAAATTTCAGTTGCAATAATTATTTATATAATAAGTTGATAACGACGCGTGCAAATATCTATGAAAAACTTCTGATTTGTGCAACAAGGAAAGACCGATTCTGTTTACGACTCGGCGCGTTTTACACCGTTTATTTTATTTTGGAAATGTGATCCTTCTCAACCGAGAGGAGGGAGAAACCGAATCCTCGGCCTCCTGGAGGCTAATTACGCGCGGCACTTGCGTTATACGCGCGAGATCGGCGCGATCGATTTAGTTGAGATGCCACGGAGTGCCAAATGATTCCCAATGGAGCAAAACCCAAGCCTGGCAATCTGCTGGATATCGCATAATTATCTAGACTGGAGAGGATGCCGTGCGCGCGTGAGACGCTGCATATGCGCAGACGCGTTTTATGGTAATTATCTCTCTTGTACTCCCTCTCTTTCTCTGTCTCACATTACTTCAGGTTTTTTTTTTTACCATTTCGACAATTCTTGCCATTTCTCGCCGGTAAGCAAAGATAAGAGTTTTCTGAAAGGCACATCTTAAGACCGCATTTATCTTCGTTATCTCTTTACCCCACGTTTCGAGAGCTCTGAACAACTTCTACCACTGACCAACTCGGACGAGAAATCGGTTGATCCGAAAATCTCCGCGTTTTCTTCTCCTCCGCGTCTGCCCGCGGTCTCTTGCATATCTTTCATAATCGTT
This sequence comes from Pseudomyrmex cubaensis, assembly GCA_014825685.1. Classification (NCBI taxonomy): domain Eukaryota; kingdom Metazoa; phylum Arthropoda; class Insecta; order Hymenoptera; family Formicidae; genus Pseudomyrmex; species Pseudomyrmex cubaensis. The sequence continues at coordinate 5,616 of QVOA01023878.1, forward strand.
CATCTTTCATCAGAAGAAACATTGACAAAGTCGCGCATAAATCGCGACTAAGCGCACCTTAACGCGCGTCCCGATACACGCGCCTTCGCTAATCCGTATTAATCGCCAGCCATTTATTAGGAAGTCAGCAATGGGTACCGCGCAATTCCGCACCTGGTGCGCACTCTCGCGATCAATCCGTGTGTGCGTTTCCTTCTTACCTCCATAAATCTCGCCGCTAAACTGTGCAGTTGTGTGCATCCGCAAGAAGACAAGCGCGATCGTGGGAGCGCGACAGTTGCTGTGAAGTGCCTCGAAATACGCGTCCAAACTCTCGACGATATAGTCTTTTCGATCGAAAGTTTCGATGATAAGAGAAAACTATCATCGCGTGCGTTTTTTCAGAAACATTGTTTGCATCTCAATTTTCCATGTGTAAAATTTTCATCAGAAACGATACAAGCACAGAAAAGAAATTATTTAAAAAAAAAAGAAAAATAAAATCTCAAAGAGTCTGCATTTGAAAGCGAGAAAAGTGTAATTTTTTCTTACACCGGAACACAACTTGGCGCATTTCTTTTTTCACTACCCGCACTCGAAATCTTTTTTCTTTCCGTCTCATATATCTGAGTGCCAAGATCTGCTCGTTCCGAGCGCGCGGAACTCGTCGCCGCGCGCCGCAAAGATCTCGACGCTCTTCATCCGACTTGGAAAGAGGTGCGCGCCAATGCACAATTGGATCTCGAGAATTCCGCTCTTGGAAGGAGACTTTTTGATCGGGCTTCCCCGGGCTTTCGTTATTATTGCGCGACGAAACAAAGGTAAGCGCGGTTGAGCGCAAAAACGACCGTAAAGACGCGGGGGCGCTTAATGGCGGCTGGCGCGTCGCCAAATCGCGCTCTGCGGGGTCGAATGCACCGATTGAAATGTTCATTACCGCCGCAAATCATCCCGGCCGATCCGCCGCGGGAAGGAAGAGAGAGCCTCTGTACTATATATCCGCCACTTCGTATCTCTTTCAGCTCGTTCAACCGCGCCGGAAACGAATCGCCGCGATAAATCCGCCTCGCCGTCGATTTTTCTCGAGAGGAGAAAGAGAGAAAGCGCGCGTCGTTTCTGAGATGATGGGAATGATACGTTCGGCCCGCTCGTATTACTGTGATTCTCTCGCGCGCCAACTCGCGGAAGAGGAAATAATTCTCATCATATCGCGCGAAAAAGAAAGATACGAACAAGTTTATTTCGCTTGCACCCACGCTTTTCGCCTATTCGAAACAGAGCGTTTTCGTTTCTTAATCCAATCTTCCTTCGTCGCAAATTTTCCGATCGATTTTTCTCTCACGGTTGTCCAAAGATGGAGAAAACAGTTTTCTACGAATTGTTCAACATCGCGACGATAATTCGCTTAAGAGAGCTGCAGCGGGGCAAATTGGCCGATTTGTTGACCTGTCGTTGTGTGTTTCTTGTTTCAGACAAAGCTCCCTCGGAAGCGTCGTTCAGAGGAACCGAATATCTCACGATAGATCTGACCAAAGGACAACCGGTGCTCAGCACAACGGAATCCATAAGTCTTCAGTTCAAAACGAGACAGCCGAATGGACTTTTGTTTTATTCCGGTAAGTATATTTTCTCTAGTAATTGATTTTGTCGATCGTATTAACTTTTTATTTTTTAAAGAATCTTCTTATTTTCGATTTGTGAATTATCGTTTTGTTCGATGAACGAACAGAAATGTAAAAATCTTTGGATTTATGTTCCTTTTTTCTACAGACGATTATTAACAATCTTTTAATACATAAAGACAGTCAAGTCAATTATCGATTGTCGCAATATTGCAAATAATTCGATTTGTGAAAACGCGCGGACGGACTGACCGCGGAAACGCGCGATCAATCGGAAACGTTACTCGAGAAGATGTACAATGGAGTTGGCCGTCTAATCGAGTAACTCACGAACGGTCGAATATATCTCCTTCGGTGATAACGCGGATAGACAATGGCGGCGCTACCCACGGACAATGAACCGCATATTAAACCTCCTCGCGATCGGTCCTTTCTATCGCGGCGACATTATAGCCAATTAGAACGTTCCAGTCGCAGGGAAGCTCAACCAACCAGAAAAGTCAGGCGTCTTTCTTCTCGTTTTGTTTCTTCTTCCACTGTGCCGTTCTTATTGTCCCCCCTTTTATGATCTTACATCGGCTCTTGCTTTTGACCTCGATCAATCCTGATTCCAAGAAATGTTTCGATCAGAGTTTATCGCTCAAAATAGCGACGTTTATCAGCTCGAGTTGTCGAAAAATTCGACTGAATTGTTTAATTTAATTTATTTAATTGTTACTTATTTTATTTGTTTGTGTATTACTTATTTTACATCTGCAATTACTTTTCCAATAATTAAAGACTTTAATTTCCAATTGAAACATAATCGCGGAAACGCAATACCGTGTGTTAGAAGTAATAGTAAAACTTTCCGAAGCTTTGTTTAAGCCACACACACACAAACACACAGCTTTCTAACATTCCCAGTATACAAATTCCTTAGTTTATAGCATACTTACGTAATGAAGGGTGAAATCAGCGCAGCCAAGACGGCAAGACTGCCGCACCATCCGCAGTAAAAGGAGGAGTTTGCACCTCCGCGCTCCGGTTGCAGCGCGGCAACTCGAAACCTATATATCGGAGCCGCAATGCTGTGCTGCCACACACGCTCGTGCGCATACACACACACATACATTCACACACACACACACACGTGGTACTCGTTTCTCTACCTCGCATCCTCTGCAACACGCTCGTCCCAGGTCGCTCATTTGTTCTCAAGAGATAAGCTATAATACGGCCGTAATCGTGCATTTGGATTACGCGTATTTTCGCGGGTCGCAATAATCGTCGCCACGCGCAATTCTCGTTCTTTGAAATCGCGCGCATCCGTGCGCTCTTCTGCGGAGAAACGTACCTCCGCAGAAATAAACTTGCCTTCGACGGTTCCGCGCTAACATGTCCGACCCGCTCTCGCGTCGTACTACTTATTTCGCCACGCCGCGTCTGCGTTCTCTTTCTCACCTTTTGACGCGTCGAATTCTCGTCGGGATCGTTTTTCTCTCGCGGAGATATAATTGTCTGGCGTGTAATTGCGAAAAAGATCTTTTTGTCGATTAACAGGCTCGGATCTCACTCCCAAGACAGACCCGATTAAAAAAAATATCTAAGTAATAAATGAAAGAAATATATTTTAAATTCCTTTATTATATTTATATTGTTTAAAAATATTTTTTAAATATATAATATTTAACGCGCGTTATATTTTGCGAGCAGCTTTCTGATTATTTAAGTACTGAGTCAGAAAGCGATTCAGACACAGTCGTCCGAAGGGGTGCGTCTTTTGTTTTTTTTTTTTTTTTTTTTTTTAAGAGTAGCATTTAGCAAATGTCATTTACTCAACATGAGAATAACACGCGCGCGCGCGAACATACATCGCGCATTAATTGATCATTACATCGTTAATCTGAAACAGTTTGGTTCGCGTTTTCTCGCTGGTTGATATACAATACATTTGTTATATATAAATCGCATTTATCTCGCAGAGCACAGCGCGGTTTGTATAGGAAAATAAACCATTAGTCGCGCCGGGCGATGCGATCGCAACGGAAACGCGCCCGGTTCCGATTTCTCGCCGAACATCCGCCGCGCGCGCTATCTCCGCGGCGCATAACGGGCGCGTTATCGGAGGGGTTTTCAGATAGAGATCCGCGCGTCACGCGCGCATTGTGCAATGTAAACGAACGCGGCCGCGCCGCGGCGAACGAAAGCGCGCGCGGCGATACGCGCGTAATGCACTTAGGTGCGCATGCAAATGCGCCGCGCCGGCGGGCAATTAAGTCCGAAGTGCTGTCTGCATCTTTTATACGCTCCAGTCCCGGAGCCCGCCCCGCGAGATAATTAGTATGCGGTCACAGCCCGATTTTAAAGCGACTGCGGCAATATCAGAGGACGGAGCAGGGGGAGGGGGGAGAAAAAGGGGGAACGGCGTGGCGGCGTTCGCGAGATTCACGAGCGTAACGACGCATCCAGCGCCTGTTTGCGTTGCCGGTGAGCTTTTAAGCGTCGTCCCTTTCTGCAATCGCAAAACCAGAAAATAAATTTCCACGTGACGGTTACTTTTGCGGACGCACACACACACACACACACACACGCGCGCGCCATTCTCTTAAGCGTATATCCGGAAATTTTATCTCACATCAGTGCGCCTCGAGCATTTTCCACCGTGTATTCTGCGCGTGTCGCGCCGAGAAAATACACTTCCTCTCTCTTTCTCTCTATCTATCAGCAGAATCGTCTTAATCCTCCAACTCGTTACGAGCGCAACGACGTAATCCGCGGAGGATTTCCAGTTCGAGCGTGGAGCACAATTATTAACGACGATCGTTGGATATTTTAACCGGTCGCTCGAAACCAAGTGCCCCCTGAAACTAATGGTTAAGCGGTCGTAATCGATTTATGCGCTTCGCACTACATAATCCGCGCCGGGCGAATTCGACGACAAACGTAGAGCGAGCGAGGAAAACCGATGGCGATGCGACGTCGCCGTGGGAATTAAAATGTTGCGCGTGTGCTGCTGATGAATTGTTTTTTTTTTTTTTTTTTTTTTTTTTTTTTTT
>QVOA01023878.1:10264-25369 GCA_014825685.1 Pseudomyrmex cubaensis
TTTTTTTTTTTTTTTTTTTTTTTTCATTTCCGACAATTTCGACGTCACTCGTTGTCGCACACACATTAATTCAACGCACACGGACGTTGTTATATATTTTGCGCTTTGAAAACAACGAGATGAGAGTTCGCTCGTGCATCTTTCACGCGTGTCTCTCCCTCGCGCCGTGACTTCATTAGTCTCATTTTTTAATTACAGGAGAGGGTGATGATTATCTCACCGTGTCGCTGAGAGACGGAGGCGCCGCGGTCGGGATGACGTTGGCCAAAGGAAGATTAGATCTGCACATAAAGCCGGCCAGGGTGCGGTTCGACGATAATCAGTGGCACAAGATCATCGTTCATAGGAAAGTCCAAGAGGTAACGATCGGCTCTTGTTCGACGTTGTTTGTTTTATTAACGTTATCACTTGAAAAAAAAGTAGAGAAACGTAATAGCTTTTTGGTTGTTTATCAAAAATTGAAAGAGACACTTTAAAGAATCTGAAAGAAACGTCAGAGCGTTGTTTTAAGATATTTTACGTACGATTATATAATAATAATATCTAGTAATCATTTTTTTTTAAATAGTAGGAACGCGCATTTGAAATTCAAACAGTTTATGGTCGACCCTTTGGCCTATAATATATATATTCGCCGAATATTTGTTACATCAATATTTTGTTACTGCAATATTTAAACTTACTGCGACAAGATTTTGCGTTTACTAAAAAATTAAAGAGTTTTTCAAAGATAATCGCGTCCGAATATGCATTAAATAAATATTCGATGGATGGACGTAGACGATATTGAATGCGGAATTGAGTTACCTGAGAGACAATAATAACGTAATTGAGACGACAGTTATTTGACCGTCGCGCGAATGCAGATGTTTCACGTGTCTAAGTTTACTCACTTCCATCCTTTTGAATGTCCAATTTTAATGGCTGGAAAGTGGAAAATCCGATACAGCCCGGACGCTCCGGGAAGGGGGCGTTAAATTTTCACATTGTCGTGATCCGAATAGATCGGCGAACGGACGTGAGAGAGCAATTTCGTTAATGCCGCGGACATACCGAACGGTATTCATTGCGCATTACGCGTAGTAGAATAGATAACGCAATTATTTGCGCGCCATCCGTGAGCGAGTTTCCGTGAACCGCGCGCGGGAAACGACGACGTGAGTTTATCAATTTATCACCGCAAAATATCGGTATCCCTAGCCCCGAATTGCATCTGTCCGGTCAATTACAAGTAAACCAACACACATTTGCTCTGTACGTACCGGAACGCGACGCGGAATAAAAATTTAATCCCTTTTCCGTTTGACCGCGCTGCTGTTTATGTCATTTTCTGGCTACACGTTGTCGACATGGGAAAGACAGTAAATGATGAGATTTTCTCTGAAACTCAGAGATTTCCAAACTCGAAAGATCGATCAAACCAACGTGCACGCAAACCAACGTGTGCACTTGTGACCAATCGATTTCTCTTTGATTTACAAACGCGACGAGTGTGCACTGTTAGCAACAATTTCGAGGAAGAAAAACGTCGACCTGCAGAGCACCTGCAAATCACGCAGAAGCTGCGCTTTACGATGACATTTTGTACATGGAATTTTCAGAGCTTATCTATTTCTGCACGACCGTTCGTTATACCTTCTGGTGTGCGCTCAGAAGAGAATGCGCCGCGCCACGCTACGGACGCGATTTAAGGGCTGCGGATGTGCAACGCGTGAATTAGGTCGAGGGAGGAGGGATGGAGAGATAGCGTATAGCTCGACCGAAATGTCCGCCGCTGCTTTGGATAATTTTCCTGAGCACACGGTGTTCGTTTGAGTCGCTTCCGCAGCTGTGTAAACGAGAAATCGATTCTCTCCACCCCCTCATCTCCCTCCGGCGAATGTGCCGGGGGATTGTTCGCCGCGGTAGCCCAGTGAAATGTATGCCAAACATTTATAATAAGGATTTCATATTTTTGTGTGCTTTTTATTTTTTATTTTTTTTTTTTTTTTTTTTTTTTTTTTATTCGATTATGTGTCATCCTGAAACGCATTCGAAGCCGCTCACAAAAGAGAACAAAATGTTTCGACACTCATTGTCGGTTTGTAAAGGATGTGTATTTGTATTATTTATATTGATCAGAGCTGAATTTATATTGATTGGCTGAAAATGACCGAAATAAATTGACCCGTATTTTTTAAAAATTTAATTTTACTATCACTTACGACAAACTGAGAGCTGTCGATTTTGTCATTTGAATTCAGAGAAATGTGTGTTTATTTATATAGACTGTCTGTGGATGATAAAAATAAAATGATCAAAAAGTCCCACTTTTAAAAATATAAATACAATTGTTTCAACCGCTTTTAGATGGACTAGAGTTTCATCAGTCATCGATTTTTTGTTTCAGTTGAATTCCCGTCTTATCAACTCTCCGAGCGAGTAATCGTTCGCACGAGAAGTTCATAAAAATTCTCGATCACAGTCTCGATCAATTTGATCTCTCAACGACGTGTAATCGTTAACTAATGTTAATAACGCAAATTAATCAATACCTTGATCGTCTGTAACCACGTTACAGGCGGGACGTGCGACATTAAAGCCGCGTTCAAACACATCTATTATTCATTATCGCGTTCTAGTTATCTCTCTACTTACGGCGATGAGTGGCGATATCTCTCTACGCGGCCCGGCGTTTCAATATGCATCGCGTACACACACGCGCTCGCGTTCTCTCTGCGCGTCCTATCGCGTTACAAAGAGAGCGCGTGTGTTTCGCGATGTATCTTGGCGCTCAAAGCGCCAAGTAATTGTGCTCGTTTCAATAACGAAAGGTAAATACCAGATGGCTCGGTGTACAGCGAGCATTGGGCATAATATTATTTCCCCTGCTTTCGTTTCACGATGCACGTTTACGGCGCGCGCGCGCGCGTGGTTTCGCCGTAAAAAAAAAAAAAAAAAAAAAAAACCCCGTAATACCGACGTGACCATTCATACGAGTCTGGAATTATTAATAATGGCAGGCGGCACCGCGCGACGAGAGAGAGAACGCCTTCGAATCCATCGTACACTGCATTACGGGACGTTAAATTTCCAGAAATTACCGTGCATCCAGCGACGTAAAAACGAAAAAAAAAAGCCACGTCCGAACGAACGTGTAACAAATACTTGCACGTGTCTATGTAATAAGTTTGAAAACAATCTCGTGAGAAATTTGCATGGTGTTTTTTTTTTTTTTTATAGAGACTCGGCGGTGATAAAGAAGAGCGACGAAAAAAAAAAAGAAATTTGCATTCACGAAGATTCATCATCATCCACGCCGTCGTAAACAAAAATTGCCGCGCGACGTTCTTTTATAACTTTTCTGTTTCATGAATATGCCTCGTTACATGGCGTAACGCGACATCCGAGATCACGCGGCGGGTATATTCAGATAGCAAAGAAGGTCCTCTACAACCCCTCGTGTTCATTCTCAAACATTGTCCTACGACCCGGTGCGCGCGTAAAGGTTAATGCCGTCGCAGGTGAGAGGAGAAACAGGAAGAGAAGGAAGGGTGGGTTAGGGTGGGAAAAGAGATTGGGTGTCTAGACACCTCTTCTGTCTCTCTCTCTCTCTCTCTTCGGGTTAAACCTGGGCCTTCGGGGAGCTACGCGAGGATCGACTGTAGTTGCGGATTGCCTATTACGTTTCTCCCGCGAGCGTTTACACCCGCCGCACACACGGACGCTATTATCCCGCCAATGGCTTAACCGTACAGATGCCACGAGCGCTTTTGCCGATATGTCGCACGTGTGTAACGGACGAATGTAATTGTTTTTATTTCCCGCGGAGTTTTCGCGTTGAAATTTTTCCGACATTTGCCGAAGAGAGAGAGAGAGAGACAATATTTTTCATTGCGAATTCGATGAAACAGATAGGCACGTAATTACTCTGTCACTTTTTTTTTAGCGGATATTGTAAAGCACCGCATTGCAACACCAAACCTTTTCAACAAATTGTTACTGCAATAACAAAAAATCCCTCAGTTATGTAAATCTGAGATTAAATATGCGAGTGATTTGTTTTTGTCGCTGAGTTATTTTCGATAAAAATTACGTACGATGGAGCGCACATGTGATGTATTTAAAGGAAGGAATGTCGTTACTTTGTTTCTTCGTAATTTCGCTCGCGCTCGGGCAGTTTGTGCAGAAAAACATGGCGGGAAAAAAATTTAGATATGCAAAGGGTTAACGTATATTTCAAGACTCGAGTCACGTTCCGGAATCGAGCAAGTATATATACCGCAGTAGTCTCGGAACTATTTTTCATACTCGCTCAAGAATGTCTCGAACTCGGAAACGGAGAGGAAACTGAGATCCGGCTGGCTGACGTCACGATGACACGCACGAGTGCGCTTAATGCACGGCACTTCGCGGTAACGTTCGTTAGCATCGACCAATATACACGGGTGTACACCACTACTCCCCCGCAGCGATGACGTTCCGCATGCGAACTTCTGAGATTTCAATCGATTACGTCGCCCGCCGCGAACGCCATAAATTAATCCCCTTAAACGCGATCGTCCGATTTCCTTTCTCGAGAGATAAGCTTTATCGACCGACGTCACGTAGGTTTTATTAAATTTAAGATAACGCATCAGGCGCGGCCATAATTCAAATAGCCTGCGATGAAAATCCCGATAAAGAGATGCTACATCGCCCAATAAAATTGAACATTCGACGAATCACGCGCTTGCCGATATAATTTTCTATACTAGAGAGAAAGAGAGAGAGGGCGAGAGATAAAAACCCCGGTCTGGTATCGGAGCGTGGATAATACTCCCGAATGAACACAGAGAAAACGTGCGCGCGCGTTTCGATTCGAAAATCCTCAAAGGACGAAGTCCGCCACGAACGCGCGCGTGCTTCGACCGGGGGATTCGCAGCGCCGATCTCTGACAGAAAGATTTAACACTGTATCACTTGTGCGAGTTCCCAATCTGCTCTCTCTCTCTCTCTCTCTCTCGGTATCGCTTGCGAAGGCAACGATGTTCGATCCGCGCGCTGTTCCCTCTCCGGGCGACGAGAATTCACCTTTTACACGCGCTAGCGAGCGCGAGGCGCCAGCGCGAACGGATCGAGGATCATTCGTCGTGTGTCACCGGGATCACCGGGTGTCTCTTAGGCACGAGTATTTTTATCCCCCGTAGCTGTACAAGTCCTACTTTGGCAACGACAAAAAGCGCGCCGACCGAAAGATTCAGCGTTGCGTTTGCAACGCGGATGTAGGTGAAATACGTAGCGCGAGGTTTTTGGAATTTCGCAAAATCCTTACTCGTTGAAATATTCGAAAAATACTTTTACGCAAGGTAAGTGTCCCATAGCGATCGGACGAGCTGACCGGACGTTTGTTAAATAAATAATTGTAAGCAAGTGTTTATGTAAAAAGATGAGAGCTGATATTTAAAAATAAATCTCAAAAAATACTTGAGAATTGTTTAACGCATCTGTGATGTTTATTTCTTTAAAAAATGTCCGATTATTGTCACTTGTCCGGCTATTGAGACGCTTATCTTATTTCGCGCGAACAAATTGCAAAGCGAAATGTTTATTACGAAAACGCAACGCCGTTTTATTTCCGATATTTCTTCCCGAGTCACCCAGTGCACGCGAAAACGAATCAGGAGCGCATATACGTTTCACCATAAATCAAGATTTCAATTCGTCGCCCGCCTAGATCGAACTTATATGCATCGATGCGCCTCGCTTTTCTTGTCACGCTCTCTCTCTCCCTCTCGATACTTTGAGAATTCGCTATCGAACTGTGCCATCTACGATACGTTTGTTGTCACGATCGATCTCTCGAGTACAAAACAAAGGACGCGTCTAACTATTTGTTGATGCAGGGAAATTCGCGTAGCTAATAAAGCGAACGTGTTCGCGAGTCCCGAAAACGTGAAGAGCGCCAGAGAAAAGAATCGTTCAACTTTACGTCATTTTTTCATCGAAAAATCGCACGACGAGATAACGAATTGTAAAATAAAATTTTTTCAAGAAAAAAAAAGCAAGTGTCAAAAATGCGGAAGTTACGAAGACACGACGCGTTTATTCAAAGGAATAACTCCGGTATGAAATTTATTTGTCTACGCGGAAAAATATTATAACATTCTAAATCGGAGCGTCAGAGAGAACGAACACAATGTTCGTTAATCCAGAAGTTTGAAATATCCCGGGGAGAGATTATCCCGGTGAATATTCCCGGCGAAATAGAAGGATCTACGATCTTTCGTTTGTGGAAGCGTTTGAAATGGAGCGATGTAAATCCGAGGCATTGAATCATTCTCCGACGAGCAAGAGAGAGAGAGAGAGAGAGACGCGTTTCGAGCGGTTTCCCGGGGAGCGTTTAATTCGTTACATATGACTCAGCTGCACAAACATTAGCTCATCCGAAAGAGATTCCGAAATGCCGGAGCGTTTCTTTAATATTTGGCAGAGAGAGAGAGAGAGAGAGAGAGAGAGAGAGCGAAGTACTAGTCCTTAAATTCGCGCACTCAATGAAAATCCCATTTAACGGGATATTCCGTTGCGTAATGCCGCACGTCTTACGTAAAACTCCTCCGAGGATTTGTCGCGTTCGTTGCGTGCATCAATGAGAATTTGATACTTATGTGCAAGTATTGTTAAATTATCGTAAGTGGCCTCCGTATTTTTAGAAAATAAATATAACAAATTCTTTTATCAAATTAAATGATAAATAAATCAATAAATTTTTTGCATCTTCCATTAATTACTAAGTTTTTTTTAACAAACGCAGCAATTGGTTATAAATATCGCCACAAGTATGTAAAAAAAGTAGATAAATTATATAACAAGAGAAAAGGTTCTGTCAATTAAATGAATAAATAAATACTTCGTATCTGATATTTCACTCGAGCATGTATTCTGATATCAATTGAAAGCATTTCCGTGTATTGACTTTCCGTTATTCACAAATTCGCCCATCTCGATCGACGAGCGCATGGAAGTGTCGTGAGTTTTGTACGATAAACCGAGTCATCATAAGCCTAGCTTTCGAAATATTTTTATTTCGGCAATGCATCAATCACGTGAGAAATTTCACCGAGTATTGCTTATTTGTGGCGTTCGCGAAGACGGTCTAAAGCCAATTAAACTGATTCAAACAAGCCAATTAAACTGATTCAAAAGCAAACAAGAAACGCGCGCATCTGACCTACCTGAGATATTAACATAAATCAGAAACCGGTCCGTACGTACATACATACACAGAACTGCTAACTAATTGACAAAGCTCTTGACAGATGATTGTGCTTGTATTTTAACAATAGTTTCCGATAAATTCACTATAACAAACAAACTGTCAATATTGTATCGAAACGTCAGACGTCAAATTCGCGACGCGGTGCTTTCGATTGTGTCATCATTTTTTTTTTACACGTATATTGAAAAAAGAAATGCAAATTGAAAAAAAGACGAAAGAAATTACAAGATCATGGATCAAAGACGAACTTCGCATCTTTTCTCCGTTGAACACAGGCGGGGCAATAATTACGGTGCAAAGCAGTGCGGAAATTAGGCTGTCGCGCGCCGGTCGAAATGTCGTAACGCGCGCGTCGGTTTTTCACGATCGCGACGCACAAAGGCAAAAGCTCGCTTCGTCACCGGATTTCTCTTTCCGGCCGTTGCCCGTCTGTCAGTCGTTTAATCGTCGTTTGATCAAAGGGATTCCTTAATAAGATCCGCACACAGCCGCGGGCTCGCAAAGCACACCCCCGCGTTTAGAAACCAAGTGCATTTGTATCAACACGCGCGTTTGATGTGCATCGATTGTTAGAAGATTTGTTTTTTTTTTTTTTATAGGCCACAATCTTCCGCTTTAGACCGCCAATTCTGCGTCAATTTCCGCGCCAAATGTATGATACGCGGGAAATTGCGACAGCGCAAACTATTTATTAAGTGTCTAATTTTGAGAATCTCACATGGAAAAAAAAATTTTGCCATTATATGACCAGCAAGAAAACTCTAAGCTTATTGAACTCTTTATTTCATTGACAAAACATTATATAATTTTTTTTTCACTTAGGAAAAAACAAATTTGCTACCGAGTGTTTTGTTTTTCATCAACAAAACGTTTTGCTGGCGAAACAGAAAATTCAAGACTTCAAGCAAATTGTTTTTTTTTCTTGCTGGCCATGTAATAACTAATCTTCTTGCTATTGCAGCAAAGCCTTTTTTCCCCGCAACACTCGCAAACTGTTTTCTCGAATAAGAATCAAAATCACTGTGAAGTTTTCGCGAACATCACGTGAAATATGCTTGCGTTCTTCTCGAGCAAATGCGAACGGGCGCACAACTTTCTTCTCATCAGAAAAGTTCTTATGATAATCCGGCGGAAAAGTTTCGTCCGGGTGTCGAATAGCTCGCGAAGCTCGCGGCGATCAGCTCGCGAGCGTTTCTTTCGCGCTACGTTCGGCAACTTTTGAATTTCAATTGCCGACGTTGCTCGGACGCGCGCCCATGAAACGCACACAGACTCTCATACTGATCGTATACGCTTGCGTTTTCTGTTTCAGATCTCCTCGATAACCAGCTTCTGCAGGGTGAGTGATTTTTATTATATATATGTATATATATATATACTTATATGCGCGGCTTTGCATTCTGAAAAGGACGTTTGCACGTTTGTAAGATTCGCAAAAATATATTGTTATCATTTTCGATCGATTTTGCGTCTCTCGCATCTTTTTACTTAGTTCACAAGAATTTTGTGTACTTTTTCACGAAGACTTTTTACGGCTCGTGATATTATTTTACTTTAATTATTACAATAATTTTTTCTTAATACACGTTTCTGTGTTGTTATCTGCTGTCAAAACGTTTCCAACACGTTTAGTCGTCCCTTTAGCTCTTGGCGTCGTGTTTCGCTTATGTTTCGCCGAGACACGCGGGGATAATCTAGAAATCGTCATTCGAGTCTCGTCTTCCCTGCGAGAGACGTGAGTGTCGTTGTCTCTCGCTTGCAGTGCTTCCGGAAACCGAAGGTATACCCCGTGTGAATTTTTTATTGAAAGTATTTCCACACGCGCGGAGAGTAGCATACAGAAATAAAGTGACAAACGCTCTCACATTAGTTATTTACTTTTTTTTCCTATCTCAGTGTCACTAAGCCGTAAAAATACGCGGAGGGCTTTTAGTTTATAAATGATGCTCGCTGTGTGAGCAAAATTCCCGAATAGAAGAGAGTTTTAGTTCGCGATGAATATGAATACTCGCGCGCGCGTATCAAAACCGCAAAATGCGTACGCAAAAGAGACAGGTGCACACCAGTTGTTTAAAAAAAAAAAAAAAAAAACTTTTACGGTATTGAAAAACGTTTACGTGCTAAACATTGCTTATTGCGAGGTGCATTTTGCCTCGTATTTTTTTTTTTGGCGGAAGTATTTTTAAAAAACAACAAAAGTGTTCTTGCAGTCACTCACGCTGCGATTTATTGTAAGTGGGAATATCAGTTGTTGATATTACGAATGTGTTTTCGTGTATTTTATTTCTATATTTCTCTCTCTCTCTCTCTCTCTCTCTTTGTCTGCGTATGAAAGAAATATATACCGACAATTTCGAAAAACCAGCTGAAAAAGTTGCAGTTGATGCATCTCGCCTGCACTTGACTGCTTTCAAGGGGAGAGAGTTGGAAAAAGATTTTAAAATGCAAATCGGGTGTGAAACCGATCGATTGCATAATTTACGGCGCAGTCCGCGGGCTAAAAATACCGACGTTATCACGAGAATTTCTTCTCACGTAAATGTAAATTACTTCTTCTGCTTATCGTTGACAATTTCCTATTAGCTAAGAGCGATCGCTGCGATAAAAAATTCACGTAGACGTTTCAATACTTGTGTTTCGAGTATTTTGAGTATTGTTTTATATACTTAGTTTTACATATTTATTATTTTTCATTGACATTATTGTGATGTAAGAAATTTTGCTAATTTCACATCAGATGTACAGAAGATGTAATTTTGGAACAAAATGAGAAATTTTATTCCGACGTCAAATTGCAAACTGCGAATAAGACAACTATACGGAAATGGCTGCAACGCGTTACAGAAATTTTTTGTCTTGTTCTCGGGAATGTTGCACATCTTACGTCATATTGACGCGAAGCTATCGTTCTGCGAAAGCGGGAATAAATCATTCATGACGCACAGTAAAAGATCTCGCACATTGACTCTCGCCTGTCTCTTCTTTCCAGTGAATGTGCGCATGGAAGTTTTCACATTTTCACGTCTTTTCACCTCGATGTGTTTGAGTCTGAGCTCTGCTCTTGAGGGCTTCTACTCGCGATGCTCCAGTAAATTCGATGATGACGTTTCTCCAGCTCTCTCTCCCCTTCCCCCCCCCCTCCCGAGCTTTCCCGGCAAATTCTTTTCCTTGTTTTTCACTCATTCCGCAAGCGCGCGCGTTTAAGGGGGCGTCGGGAGTATAATTTACGATCTCGTTAAAAACGTAGAAATCATTTATTTTCGTGGTATGTGCGAACGTAATGTAGAAAAATGATCGAAGTGCGAGCGAAACAAGCAGTGGGGAAAAATCACTTTGCAGATTACATTTCTAACATAGCGGACAGGTGTTTGCGGTGTTGGCGCGCAATAAAAAAAATATCCGATCTTAAAGCAAATATCAGTTGTACAAATGCCACATATAATATGCTGAAAAAACGTAACAGTTAATATTTATATTAGCATATTTTCTATTCAAAAATAATATTTTTTCCCAACGAAGTTCTTATTTTTGTAAAAAAACCGTAACTTATGTCAAAAATTGAGAAAAATAATACGTAGGTATTATTGTTTTGACGAAATTTGTTTCCAAATTACATCGCGGCGCACATGTTGTCTTCACGATGTGTGTAATTCGCGCGTGGTGCTCACCGCGGCGTGGATAAAAAATTGTTGACGACAACAAAATGCAACGCACTTTCAATGTCGTCAACGGACGCGTACAAATGCACAATGCTCATCATCCATGAGCGGCTAAGTGGAGCTCGTGTCTGGATGTAATAAATAGTCAGCCCTCATCCCCCTCGTGTCACTCCGTTCGCTCCATATTCGTCAAACGGGGATCAGCGTACTCGCTGCTGCGAGAAGAGGGATCTTCTCTAGCGCCGGAGGTTTCCTCCTCCGGCGGGTTTTGCCGCAGCCCGCGGTATATATACCCGGTTGCGCTTATTGTGTTGTCCCGAATACATTGTGCACGCAACCGAGGAATGTCTGCTGACGCTTGGCCGCTCACGATTACCACGATGCGAGAAAAGAGGCGCGCTATTAAAAGGAAACCCCTGTTTCACCCTTAAATCGACTTTGCGCGACGGTTTTTTTCCCCCGCGTCGTTGTTCACGCACATTTTTTAACCAATATGTTCTAAATAATTAGGGAGTTGTTTTTTACACACGAGATATCTTGATGCAAATATTTAGAAGTGTAAGTTTTAAATATTTGCAAATGGTTTTTCCGTGTTTTTTCCGTGTGAAATTTTATTATAGATGTACAAATATATTTACATATTTAGAGAAAGAGAGAGAGAAAGAATATTGATGATTTTATATTTCTTAATCTATATATATATATATATATATATATATATATATATATTCTTGCGTGACATTTTGTGTAAAACGGCGAAAATTCTTACGAAGAATTTACCTTTGAATTTTCAACGAAAAGTACGATAAAAAACACAAAATATACATATTTATTATCAGAAGCGACGAGCAGTTATATAAAGCACCTTGGTGGCAGTCTAATTTTGCGGAACGGGAAAACGTAGTTACTTGTAATAATAAATTGCCGGTTCGGTTCACATTGTGACACAGTTATAAATGTTTAGACGGTCATTAGCGCGAATCAGCGAGTCCGAGAAGCGGCTAATGAAGATGGAAAATTAATTAAGTCGGAAAATTAATTTCTTTCCCGCGAGATAAAGCGAGATAGATCGTGGTTCCTCGATCCGAATCAAAGCTGCAAATTTTGATTTACCACGGTTTAAATTAAATTTCCACTTGAATATTAACGACACGCCAAGAATGGGTTAATTCACCGTCGTAATGAGGACTGCGAGATGTAAAATTGAAAAATGCATGAGATCGATTTGTATGTGAAACGCGCTCAAAAACTGCTTTATCCTAAAAATAAGTATAAATATCTCGATACGTCAATAGTTCCGCAATAAAATCCATATCTAATGTACAGGTAACAATTAAAAGTATAACATTAATTTGAATAATTTGATTTTTATATACAATATGTTATTTATGTAAATGATCATACACGCGTAATGGCGGTTTGCTATTTACCAAGTGACGATGTGTAAATAATTTAGCTTTGTAATTGCAAATTACTGTATTATTTATTGCCGCGAGCATTACACGGCATAATTTTATCAAAATGGCATGTTTGATTTTAACATTGTAATACTAATTGCGCGATAATGTTACTTTCGATCGATTTTGTCACGAGTCGCGTGCGTCAATTGTAACCGAGAGTCAAAAAAGTCGCTTATCAAACACACACGTAGCTATTTTCCGTAACAAACTACGGATAACGTAACATTATCTCGCAGACAGTTCCTTAATTTCATCACGGTGAGTGCGAGATCTATTTGTTCGCCGAGAAACATTGAAGATAAGGCCTCGAGGATTATGAGGGGGATTGCTCGACTGCGGTCCAAGGAAGCGTCCTCGACAAGAGAGCTACCTAATTAGAACGAGGAAAGACGAAGGAAGGGCGTCAAACAGGGTCGGTCTCTCTGAACTGTAGTCGGAGAGAGTTTCCTACTTCATATTGTATTTCCACAGAATTAAATTAATTAAAAGCCTCGCTTTTTCCTCCCTCTCGTCGTAAGTAGCTTATTTTTCAAAGCCTCAACTTAAATTTTGTTACCTCGCGGTACCTCCGCGCGCTATGATATTATTTCGGTTAAAAAGATATAAAGCGTTTTCTCGTCGGAAAATTTTGTGCGAGTCGTAGCGGCCCTGGGAAGCGAAGATGAAGGATAATAAGAGGGATAGTATCTTCCTCTCGGTTAGGTACCTCCGAGAGGTACGAGAGTACGTAACATCCTGACGTTTCACGCTGCTCACTCTTCTACGAGATTTCCCTTTCCTCGTCGGAGTCGGTTAGAGCGATAAACGAAAAAGGTAAAAGAATAACCGGGAGATAACGACTATCGATGCTGCTGTTAAAGTCGTAAAGGACCACTCCTCGTGAACGGCGTCGGTGTAAACGCTGACTGAACTTTTACGGCGTGTTCGCGAGAGGATCACTTTGAAAACTTCAGCCGTTCTTTCTTCGAAAGAAACGGAAAAATGTTTTGCGCGAACGTTAATGCCGACTGTTTATCTTTTCGAAAGCGAGACGTGTGTTCAATATTTAATGCAATATACATTATAATTTTTTTGATTTACATACGTGCAATTTGTTTGAAAAATTTTGACGAAGATTGAAAATAGATTGGGTCAATCCGAATCAGAAAATCATTTTCCATTTTGTAAAATTTTAATCTTGAATTATTAATTAGTGAATGTGAAAGCTAATAAGCACGTGGAAAGCGATTATTCGCTTTGACGCGCGTGATTTTCAGTTGTAAAAAAAAAAAAAAAAAAAAAATACTTTACCTCGCAAACAAGCGAGCGACACAGCTTTTTGCGATCAGCTGATTTTTTGCGAACGAAAAGCAGAGTCTCGCAGGTCATTAATTCTATAATTTGCCGCGAGGAAACGCGTAAAATATTTCAAGATACCGTTCTTTTCTGTTGCAGCTCTCGGCTATTGTCGACGGGATTTACGCCGAGCACGGACACACCGCGGGATCGTTCGCGAGCTTGGCGAGCGATCGACTTCTCGTCGGTGGCGGCGCCGACGCGAGATCCTTGCAGGGCGCCAAAGGGATCAACAATTTTGTCGGATGTTTAAGAAAGGTTGGATCGATATCACATGATTTATTTATAACTCGGATAGTAACTCCTGTCATTCTTGCGCTTCGAGTGTAAGCTTACAGTTGACACTCGAGGATCAAACTTGCGTACAGTATGGAAATCGTTAACTACTTTCAGTATCAGAGATTTTTGCGAATAAAAATAATAACTTTAAACATTTTAACTCCTTAACTTTGGATCTCCATGACGTTTACAGTCAAAGGGTCTTTCGTCAATTATCAACTGTGTATATTTTAATCGTTTGCTCTTGTTGAAAATCGATATTGGCTCGTATCATATTACGGAGATCGAGATAATAGTGCTGGAGTAGTAACCGCACCATTGCCCTAATTATTAAATTACCTTTTTGCACTGTTTTCGGTCGAACGGTCGCTATCGGACGACAATTACTCCGATACCAAAATTGCACGGACCAATTTACCGATGGAAAATCACGCTAGTGCGTACGTCACTGAATCTCCGAGTGATTGTCAAAAGAGAGACTGCGGTTGCTGTTAAATTATTTTTAAAAGAACATAATTAAACGTATATATTAAACAGTGCATTAAAATAAATTTAAATTATTCGAAATACACATATGGAAATACATATCGTCAAAGTGAATGTAATATTCACGAAATAATCTCATTTCTCAATTAAAATCAGTTGTGACAGCTCACGCGACAGTCATTATTCAAAACCTCTTTCGGAATAAGAGCGTCGCTTATTATCTCGGAGGACGCTCAGAAAGAGTGATGGCAAATTTCGCCCATTTTTGGATCTCGAATTTCAAACTTTTTTTCATGGCAAATAGTACTAGTAGTATTAGATGAAACATTAATTCCAGTACAACTTCAAGATGAGCATAGGCACGGTTCCGGAGATGAAGGAGGTGATAATTCCTAATCAGGATGTATTGCATAAGGAAGAATGTGTGGCTGAAATTCATGTAATATATTCTGTCTAATGAATCATCTATGATCCATTGGACATATCCAATATTACATTTTGGTTAATCAAATTTTAACACTTTGCTAAAATCGGCAATTAGAAACAAAAAGAAGATCGATATATCGATATGCGATATATATCGAATTGCGATATATATCGATTTGCGATATATATCGATTTGCGATATATATCGATATGCGATATATAT
>QVOA01023879.1:0-11210 GCA_014825685.1 Pseudomyrmex cubaensis
GTAGAAACGTATAAGAAACGATTCCCGATAAGTTGCAAAGTTTTTAATGTTTAAATTTTTATAAACATTGTAAAATACATTTTTGAAATCATGAAGATTTTGCCTTGATTAATCACTCTTTCCTGGAGAATGGTTAAGCAAACAAAACCTGCATGATTTCACAAATATATTTTACAATGTTTATAAAAATTTAAACATTAAAAACTTTGCAACTTATCGGGCATCGTTTCTTAAACGTTTCTACGAAATCGGATAGCAACTTAAAAAAGCGAACATTTCGACGTTTCCGGTACGTTATTACGACGTTTTAGAAACTTTTAACGAAACGTTGCTAAGTTTCCGAACCGTTGCGGAAACGTTTGTGCAGCAGTTGAATCGGATTTTCGTTATCGTTCAGCATTCTTTTAAACTCTACATAATGCAGCTGCCAAATTATATTTGCGACAATGATAAAAACCTAAAATGCGGTACTTAGATTACATATGAACTATAACAAGAAAATTTAAAATTATTAATCGCTTAGTTGTCGAAATGAAGGCGCGTAAAGAGTGCAGTCTTTCTTGATGCTGACAGCTGAGCAAAATAATAGATTTGATTAAGAAAAACGTACGCAACATTACCAGAGTGCCGTTCAGCGTTACGCATTAAGCTTCTATCCGAATAAGTAGTTTGTTCATATGTGTTGATGCGGAATATGGACAATTGCTGCTAAAAGTTTACCGCATCGGCGAAAGGAAATAAATTGTTCGCGGATTTCTTGAGCATAATAAAACTACTTTATTTCTACACTAAAATGCTGATAAAATAAAATCTGAATTATTTTGTGCATATAAATCAAATTCTGAGAATTATTCTTCTATAGCATAGAATTAAACTTTCGAATAGTACTGTCTCGCAATAAATTTCTTAATAAAGATATTGCTCTCAAAAGGATTAAAAATGAGTAAATAATAAAGAGTATGTATTTAATGTAAACATGTATGTATAATTATATATATTTTTCAGTTTTTTTATTGCGTTGAGATATTTATTATTATTGTTATTGTTATTATTATTATTACTATTATTAAATACACATGCTCTCTCAGGTATATAATTGTTCTAAATCCATTTTATTAAATTTACGGAAAAGTCGATTCTCCGCACAGAATATACACACACGTACGCACATATACATACACACACACGACTATGTTTTGGAATATTTCTTTATATATATGTATATGTGTGTGTGTGTATATATATATATATATATTTTTTAAATTATATACATATAAGTTACTTTGAAAATAATTTTTTGAATAATTTGTATTGTATACAAAATATCTGGCATTTGTGCTTTATGTAAATGAGTTTTCTCAACAAAAATCGGAATTCCTCATATTTTTTTTTAGTGAGAAAACAGAACAAACAGAATATAACGGATGCAAAATAATTTAATTAGCGTCAAAATTTTTTTTAATTTGTGAAACAAATCAAAACAAGTTAGTTTTATTGACAATATTTTAAGTGTATCTTATAGAGTAAAATATCGTATAGGTGGGGATCCGCAGTTGGTTTGCATTAAGAAATAACGCAGTTATTTCCTTGATGGCGCATTTTGCTGCTCTTTGGCATGGTAAATCCTGGACAACATTGATCCTGTTGCATCAACAACTGAGAATTACTGAGATCGGTGCTAATAGCCGCGCATTCGCTAGTATTACCGATTATCATGTCTTGGTTGTCCTTTCCCGTCTGAAACAGATTCAACGAAGACGGATTTGATTCGGAGCTCTGCGAGGACGAGGACGAAGTGGTGTTGATCTTCACTTCAGGTTTAACATGTACGCCGGCCGATTGATTGTCCGCGCGCAGTGTCAAATTGTCCCGATGTTGCCGAAAATGCTCTTCTGTGTCGCTCAGGAGAGAACTAAACATATCCGATGAGTTTCTCATGCCTACAGCACCCATAGAATTCGATCGGCACTCTAAAATCCATATAAAGCATGTTCAAGGCTCTATTATTATATCATCGGTGCAAAGAAGAAAAACTCTACCTCGTATTTCCACACTCTTCGTTGGTGAGTTTGCTACCGATCGTCGCGCAACATCTTGAAAGGTGATGGGAGAATATATTCTTCTCTCCTCAGAGAAAAATCCCGAGGATCCTGGTGGTGTCGGCGAGGACATTTTGGACGAACCTCTTCTCGATGATGTGTCTCCCGAAGTCGGTTTGTCAAATATGCCTGGGTTTAGACTCACTGTTCCTCCCGAGGAAACTCTCTTCTCAGTGTTCCTCGTGTGCCACTGATGAGACTCTTGTATAGTAATTCCTTTAGTTGTAATGGAACGACGTTCTCGTTTTTCCAGCCAATAGGTTTTCATAATACCTGTCAATATACATGCAATACAGGGAAATTTTATACGATTTTTTTAAAAGTTTCGAAAACATAACGACTGAGACAAACTAAATATCAAGAATTTTTAACAACTGTACCTTTTCCTTTGACCTCGATTTCTCCGCGCACTGTGACTTTGTACGAAGGCGACAATAATTCCCGAGTGGATTGGGATATGTGTATTTGCATGGCCTGGCTCGTCGCTTCCATGCGAGCTGCTGTATTAACGGTATCACCAAAGAGACAATATCGCGGCATCTTCAAACCAACAATACCAGCTACAACTGCACCGCTGTGAATTCCTACGCGTATTTGCAGATGATTGCCTGTCAAAAGCCATGCCTTTTTTAATCTTTGGTGTCAATTCCACAAAAACGAAAAATATAGTTTAGAGTTAAGCTTTCTCGTTGTTCTCGAAAAAAAATCACTCGCAGGATTGTGTATCAGTGACATACCTGTTGAGCGATCCTTGAGATCGGTTATCGCTTCGACCATATCGAGCGCCATATCGCATACGCGGTCCGCATGGTCACTCTCTTTTACCGGTGCGCCGGAAACTACCATATACGCGTCGCCGATGGTTTCGACCTTGATTAGAAAAAATGTTTTTTTTTTACAATTGTTATTTATATGCAATTAATCGCTTTACGTAGAAAAATTTATGAACTAAAATTTTCAAAGAAATTATATCGATTTTGTTTTTTTTGAAAAATACCTTATACACTCGATTTCTTTCAGTCAACGTGTCGAACAATGAATACATGGCATTTAACATAGACACGACCTCCATCGGCGAGATTCTACTACAAATTTCGGTGAAGGTCACCACATCCGAGAACAAAATCGATACACTATTGAACATCTGTAAGCGAGCAAAATAAAAATTGTTCGTATATTTACATATATGAGAAAAGACACATATATGAGAAAACACTTGTTATTCTGTTTCACAGGTACCTCGCAAGTATCAATGGGACTTTCTCCATTCCTCAAACGGTCCGCGACTTGCTTAGGAATCATCTGATACAACAATTCGTCTGTACGTTTCATTTCCTCGTCCAGTTTTCTCATAGATTCTTCTAACTTTTTACTCTTGAGCTGTTCTTGATCTAATGCCAGTTTCAATTCAACGGATTGTTGAGTCCCAGCGAGCATAAGATCTCTGAGAAATGTTGAATCATCAGTTAGCTTGTTTAAGATCCGTCTTAATTCGAGTCTATCGCAAAAATAAAAGAAAAAAACACTATAATTTTAATGAGTTTAGTTTTCAAGAATTACACGACAATAATACATTTTTTGCCAACAACACACAATCGAGTCTGTTAATAAACTGTAAGATATGTTTTACTGTGCTCTAAACTGACTGAACACTTCAGCATCAACTCTTTACCTGCTGAAATCGTGCATCGATAGATCATTTATATAAAGACCTGTCGCTATTAAAGCGTTTAGATCGGGCATGACCGGTGTTCCGAGATATAGCATCATTTTCCAATTGTCCATGTATATCATTTGACCTAAACGATATGATTAGTGATGTTATTTCTTAAATCGGTATTTCCATCCATATCCAGCGACCCCATATATATTGTTTGTTTATTGACACATGTTTTGTGAAAAAACCACAAGAAATGTTTCACTTCTTCTAATGACCAAATTAATAAGAACGAGAACGATATAAATATGTACCTTTTAAACGTAAAGTTTTATCTTCTACAGTTTCAAGCTCGTCGCTCAAAAGAATTTCCCTGTGTCGGTCATTCAATCGGTCCGTAAGCACTGGCTCGACAGTAACCAACTCGAAAATATTGTTCGTTCGGTTCAATATCTAAATCGTGCAAGACCAACCTACTTTTACTTTGGGTTGAAATTAATTTGACTCAAAATTATAAAAGTAAACTAATACGTTCACCCTAGGATTTGTAAAACGTCTTTGAGGCCTTTTAAAATATTTAAATGAAGTACTTGGTCCGAATATAACCAGCCTAGAGTCTGTAAATTCTGGACGTTTGTCCACAAAGATTAAATTTAAATCAACTTGACCCCATGTATACTCTTAAACAAGCAGTTGAAGCCATTATTGCTTTATTGAACCTTACTTTTTGTTTTGCCTATTTATGCTTGTCAAACTTACTGATTGAAATTTAAATCCTATAAGCGGTCGAACCAGATCGAAGAAGTATGTGATCTTTTTACCAACAAGATCTGGTAGAATGACCATCAACGAATTGCCGATACTTCTAACCATCATGTCCGCGCTGAAATATTTAAATGTTTCTTAATTATATAGATTTCACAATTAATAAATAATCAATTTAGGCTCTGAAGTTTCCAAACTGAGAAATATATACGGTAAGAGTCGTTTGCAAAATGTTGTGGAAATATGCGCGTATATATATGTGTTCACTTTGTAAATTTTTACAAGTGAGTTTTTGAATTGATATTTCAATTCTTAAAATCATATAGAATACCCCGTATATTCCCCT
This sequence comes from Pseudomyrmex cubaensis, assembly GCA_014825685.1. Classification (NCBI taxonomy): domain Eukaryota; kingdom Metazoa; phylum Arthropoda; class Insecta; order Hymenoptera; family Formicidae; genus Pseudomyrmex; species Pseudomyrmex cubaensis. The sequence continues at coordinate 4,868 of QVOA01023879.1, forward strand.
AACGGCACGGAAAGCCAGAGATTCCAGGTTCGACTCCTGACCGAGGAGTTTTTTCGCAATATTTTAAAATTAGTTAGGGGGTATACGAGGTCTTTCATATATGTGATGCAAAACTAGCATCCTATATGATTTTAAGAATTGAAATCTCAATTCAAAAACTCACTTGTAAAATTTTAAAAAGTGAACATATATATATATGTATTCATATATATACGCATATTTCCGCACAACATCTTGCAAACGGCTCTTACGACCGTATATAGATTTCTTTTCGTGTTTGTCTACATACATTTAATTCGCTAATAAAGAATAATAAGTCGCGCACTTTTTATTTTGTTTTATAAATAGTTTTGTGACAAACATAGAAATTTTCTTCTTACTCGAATTCCTAATTAACAAAAATTATTGATCTTTATAACTATATAATTTTATAATATTATTGAATATTTATATTTCCATTCGCAATATCGAATCGTAATTGTTGTCACACACCCGAAGACGATGCAGAAAGGAAATATTTCAAAGAGTACGCTCGCTCCGATCGGCAAGTGCTTCTCTTCGCGAGTCATCGCGAGCGAAGCGAGAGTAAAAGCACGATTGTCGAAAGTAAGTTGGAAGGTCACGTGAAAAGTGTCGAAGAGCACTTCCTCTCGCACCAGTTCGATCTGCAATTCCTTGTGATAAAAATGCCGAGCAACTTCTCTTATCTGGCCCATTGTGTAATAGACGAAGCCTCGACGCTTGCTCCGATAGTGAAGTGTCAAACCTGCATATATATATATATATAAACTAACTGGCATATGTAAACACTGGATATATAAACACACATACATTAATCTACAGAATTTAAAGTTTAAAATATCACTCGATCGCCTTATACGGCAGCTTGTTTGTTATGAGAATTCTATGAAGTGTGACGAGCAAAAAGCATTTAAAAAAAAAACAACGAAAAATCTTCCTTCGAGAGGCACAGCTTCTGGCGACGACCTTGCCACTCACCTTGACGAGTCTCGTTCTCGCAGATGAAAGAAGGAGCTCGCATTCTTGGATAGGAGAACTTGAGGTATTCGTGAAGATTATCCAAGCCGTTCAGAAAGTCCCTCACATGTCGTCCCAGTACCGAGAGTACACGATCGTAGCCGTACTGACCAACGAATCCTACAAAGTGCACGCCCATTTGATCGAAGAACTCCTTTTCGGTCACACCGAGTATCTGAGAAACAAAATATGCATTCGAACGTGTGTTTCGACGTAATTGCTTCGAGAGCAGCGAATTTTTCTCGAAACTGTCCCCGGCATCTTTGTAATGTATACAAATAAGATATATAAATTACTCTCATGTACTCTCTCTGAAAAAAAAAAAAAAAACCATTATACCTGAATCGCTTTCTTGGCTAATCTGGGAATTAGATTCTCCGGATAAACCTGATGAACGGAGAAACTCGGCTGATCCACGGACGCCTGTCTGCGGATCTCTTCCCATCTATCTTCACCGTAAACCTGTCTTATGTATTCTGCCAGATTCTCCAAAATTAGCCCGTACATTTTCCTTTACACGAATAAATCTCTTGCCGTCTACTGGAAATCACGTACGATTCTTCATTTAATACGAGCTGTCACACACACACACACACACACACACACACACATAGCAAGGTCTCGTTGCACCGATACTCGAAAACTCCGTAATTTTTCGTTTATGTGTCTCGCAAAAATATAGAAAATCGTTTTTGTTTTTATAAGACGCTCCTTTTTATATATTAAAGAGATGCGCTTTTCAAAAATATATATATTCCCATAAAATCTACATCTACTAAACGTTAAAATATATATCCCCATAAAATCTACATCTACTAAACGTTAAAACGCTCTGATGACGCCCGATGTACATCACGATCTTCTTGATTTTTGACAACGTGTTTCGCTATGCTCATCGCGTATCTCCATCACTATGATCACTCGCTCACATAAAGAACGGGGCTCGTGCGTAATGTCCGATCTCCTGAATTAAAATCAACTTCCCATATGGGTAAGGAGCACGGTTATTATTAGACTGTTCATAATTTCGCTCACGTATGTCGGCGCTCACCGATGACCCTGCGCGCCGCTGATTCATTTAAAACTTGAACAACGTCAACAAGTTTTAGTTATTCGCCGACCGAAAACGCATCCTCGAAGTAAGTAAACTCTCTTCCTAGCGTGACTCTAATATAATTTCAACGATTATGATCGTACACATATTCAATTATTTTGCTGAAGCAACGAAATAAAGCAAGAGAGAAAATCTAGTTCTTGGACTCCTATATATCGTGGTTGCGGAAAGTTTTTTAATTTGCTCGGATGAAAGAGATAACCGGTGGTGGTAGTGGTGGTGGTACTGGTGATGTGTTTCCCGCTTTCATAATACTGCACAAAAAATTGTGACTTTAATTCTTCGCACACTATTTTTGTGTGTTCACTTTAATCTACATATCCTTAATATTAGCTGAATATGATCTATGAAAAAATAATTTAAATAATCAAAAAATCTTTAAAAAAAATTTAAAATTTAGGAGCTAGAAAATAAAATAATATAAAATATATGTATACATGTGAAATATTCAATATGGACAGTATTTAATATGTATAATATTTTAAATATATATTTTTTGAATCTTAAAAAATATTCTGAAAGTTAAATTTAAATTATTATTAAATTATTACTTAAATTATTATAAATTACACAAATCAAATCGAAATATACTGATATTATATGAAACTGACTTCATAACCACATCTGCACACTTCTATTTATATGAGACACTTTCGGAAGAGCGTAAAGTCACCACTAGAAAAATATCCTGAAATAAACATTCGATGCGTCCGAAACGCATCTTATACTTTATCTAAAGTGCCTCCAAATTCATCGAAGTTATATTTCAATGATTCTGTGCTGACATTTATCGCTTCTTTTCTGACATGTTGCGACAGAAAAATAAAAAATTTACTGGAATATAATATACATATTTTACGCATTATTATAAAACACAATTTCAGCTACTTGTAAACAGCACAAAATAAGATTTAAAAAAAGTAAATAAAAACTTGAAACTGTATTAAACCATATAAATTTTATATTCACTAAGTGAATATAAAAGACGTGAATATAAAAGACATTTTAATTCATATTAATTAATATTTTCTTATTTAATATTAATTTCTCTTTTGATCAAATTTAGTTTCGAAAAAAATTATTTTTTAAAATATAAATTGTATAAAATTAAATAAAAATAGTTATAATATAAAAACGTATTTATTATTTTTACCGTAACAAAACAACTTTAATTTCAAATTGTTCAATACAACTATTAAAACGATATCCGGTGTCACTGTGCCGCAATTTTGCTTAGCACAATATTCGCGTAATTATATTTTATATTTATTATTCTTTCTATCATCTTGTTATGTAATTTATCTCACACTGTAATCACTTCATTTGGAGTGTTACCTGTTGCAAATGACAACACTATATATTTTTGTCAACCACTTGTCTGCTTAAAGTGGTAAACGCTCCTTCCGAAATCCGTCGATCGCCCTTTTCGATAAACTCCAACTACTACTCGCACGTAACTTCAAAGATACAACGGCAGATGAGGCGAACTAAAGGTCACTGGTGAATAGTAGCACATTGCACATTTAGTGAAACGCAAAATCGTATGTCCCGTGGCAGTGTGCCGTGTACGGAATAATCAGATAGATCCGATACGATCTCCCACCGCTTTCCACGACTTTTTAGTCTTGTTTCCCTCTCCACTCATTTCGATCTTCCACTTCCTTCCTGCCATCTTCTTTGTGCGATCTATTTAGGCTACTGTATTAGATGATCCCTTTTCGTGCCCCATTTTCTCTCTTTCTTATGCCCTGTAAGCAGGGCCGGTTTTCCATTACGCATTTGTTCAGACGTGGAAACGAAAAGCTCGTACCTAAAGCAAGAAACATTTAAATAAAATCAAAGAGAAACATTATCCTTTTTCTTCAAATTTACTTTTTTTTCATAGTGAACAAGAAAGTGTATCTAAAGTGTTTTTCTATTGTCTACCTAACAATCTCTTTGCTACATTAAAAAAAGGTATAAGTATGGACATGTATTTTTATACATAATTCACTTCTTATTTTCCGTAATAATGATACGTTTTACAAAATACTCTTAGATGAACTTGATTGCAAATTATCTGTCTGTCATTTTAAATTAACACATGTTCGTGAAATACAATTATTTATTTGCACATCTAAAACAATAGATAAAAAAGTCAAATCAATAGGAATAAAACTAAAAAAGTATCTTTTAATTAAAGCTCTATTGAGGGTCCGATCCTGCCAGCAATCTACTCGATTTTCTCGTAGCTGTTAGCTAATAAGATACACTATCTCATGTTCTGTGTGTGTATGTATGTATGTGTGTGTGTGTATGCGCGCGCGATTCCATTATGGAATATGATTATAATTGTCCCACCGGTTAGTTATTCCAGTTAATTAAATTGAGTCGTCGAAACAATACTTGTGTCCCACAATAACCGCAAATTGGTATTGCGGTTATTGTTTAATCGAAAAAGAGTACGATTTAAGTTTAATCTTCACATTTTTTCCCTCGCGCGCGATTAATCTTCTCTCACGAGGAGTGCTATAGTTTTTCTTATATTAATTAATAAGATCGCCGTATATACAATATATATATATATATATATATTTTAAAGACACAAATATTATCGAAGATCATTTCTTATATATTATATTTTTTTAAATTTTCGAATATTACGTCTTTTTGTGCGAACAGTTACAAAATATCTGCTTGGTAATAAAAAAACAACTTTTTTTTATTTCTTTATTGTTTTTGAAACTTTCTTTACTTTAGAAAAAAAAACGTTTCAATATTATATACTTCTTCTGTAATCAAGCTAATGCATGTATCTCTTTTTCAATCGATATCGAGACAAGGATTAGTATAAATGAGAATTTGATGTTTTTTAAATATTGATCTGTCAAATATAGATTCCTATAATAGAGAATAACAACTTAATTAATAAAAACCTTCATCATCATCATCATCATTATTAGTTTCGCCTTTTTCGGTCGGTCTCATCGGTCAGTAATCGAGTATCTTGACAAGCGAGTATCACCGAGTAATTAGTACGGCAATTAGCAGCAAACGGAAGAACGAGAAAGGGAGCCACGGTGGATGCAGCAGGTGTTACAACAGGTGAATCGCGACGCACACCGAGATACACATGTTCACACTGACTAGTCACGAACGTGCACTGTGTGTGCGGGAGGGACACAACAGCGCCCCGTTGCACACTTGGGATCAATCCCGCGGAGCAAGAGAGCGCGAATACAAATTGCGCGTGTGCGCCGCGCGACTTCTCTCTCTTCATCATATTTAGGTGCCGACTATAGCAAAATTGGACGAAGGTTGCTCATCCTTCGCACACGAGCAAGTTCCTTGTCGTGTGACAACTCGGCATTTCTCTGAAACACAACTGCACGAGAATAATCAAAGGATCTTTGTATTATGTATGCAGACGAGTGTAATACACGATTAAAACGAGAGAAAAATATATGTTTTGAATATACGTTTTTTTTCTTCTTTTGCGGCTTTTATAACTCTAACAAAAACCATGATCGATTTAAAGATTTCCAAGGGATAACGAAAATATTCAATAAAAACATATCTAATTATATTGATCAAAAATATAAAAGGAACGCGATTTTCATGATCATATCGCATAATGGAGAACCATTTGTGTGGTCGCTCTTCCTTGCTCTCATACTTTCTTCTTTAAATAAAAATTACCGCTTACAAACCTAAGTTTAATTATAAATAATTATAAGAAATATATGAATATGGTCATAAGAGCCATTTTGCAGGATGTTGTGTTGCAGGATGTTGTGGAGAGATATACTTTGTATAGATATATGCATACACATATATATATATGCGTATACATGTGTAAATTGTTACACATAAGTTTTCTAATTGAAATTTCAATTATTAAAAAATAAATAATTATATGTAAATATATATATACATATAACTGTGCAATCAAAAAATTAGCACAATAATTTTTGTAAATGATGATTTATCTAAATTTTCAACTTCTTTTTTTCTGTGTAATATAATAAATTTTTTATTTTTTCTACAAAAGTCTAAAAAGAATTATTTTCTGAGAATAATAAAGGCACAATGCCTATATTATTCTGTCAAAAAAATATATGTGTTCTATCAGAGAGAAGCCTGAGAGCGGCCAGGCCCATAAGAGTTTTTACGATCGCTTTTCGTGGACATGGTTCTATTCCGTGCTAAGTT
>QVOA01023880.1:0-13962 GCA_014825685.1 Pseudomyrmex cubaensis
TTGTCTTAAGTCATCTACAAAATATTGCAATATAGCCAATCAAGTAGCCGCTTTCCGTAAAACTCCGAATAAAGATTGATTCGCTATACCGCGTTGTTGTAAGTTTAATCTTACTATTACATAAGTACGACTTTTTATTATAGCATATGGTATTTTTATCTTTCAATTATGATTCTTATTATCATATTTATAGTACAACTTACTATACATAAATCACAAATTATAGTGTATAAAACCATGCATATGATTGTATGAATGCATGTTAAAGCTATGGCAACAATAATATATTATTGAATCACCTATAAGTTGCATTGTTAAAATAACTATAAAAAAAGCAGTTGGCACCTTAAATAACTATAAATTATAGTAAAATTGTGGTAACTGCAACTATTTTTTTCTCTCGGTGTACGTGATGCGAGTGCGTTGCGTTCACACCAAGTAGAATGTTAACAGTAGAAAAAGCGACCGTTTTATAAGATCAAGTCGGTTTCTATCCTTAAAAAGGATATTTATAAAGGAAGTATACATATGTTAAGATTTATGTAGATTAACTTACACAGTGCTTAGATTTATATTATTTATAATTTATCACTGAGATAGATTCCGATTCAAATACAAATTAATCGAAAATCAGTTTTAATTTTTAACTTAAAATACGAACAAGATTATCGATCAACAAACGCGAGTAATATGTTTTGAAATAAAATTTCTCACAGATACGAATCTGTCGTTACTCGATCAGCTAACCAACATCGTTTCAGTGCGCGGCAAACTATCATAGACGTGTTTATTCTAGACTTTCTCCAATTTTATCGTGTCGTATTTTATCTCTTCGCTCCATATACAAGTTGCACTCTTGTCCCTGTAATCACAACTAAACTGGTATGCATATTTTACGATTCGTTAATAATCCAAAGTCGATTTACATACCAGGAAACCTCACGTGCTCTTGTCCCGTTTCGCTGCATATTAGCGGAATATGTCGGAAAACCGCGAGCGCTGTCGAACGACAAAACGATCAAGATCGTAACAAGTGTTTTACGATCTGTTTTTACTTTGATCTCCGATAATTAAGCGTATATACTGTGCAGGGCGGATCGCATTAACGGGACCGGAAAGCGTGGCGGAGATATCATAGTCGAAATTTTAATAACGGTTAATAGAGATTAATTGTGGCGAAGAAAAAACGCGTCGGCTTGAAAGGCTTATGATTTAAAAGTCCGGTGCGCGAGCGCATATGTGCGCACAATTTTTCACTTATCTTATACATTTCATCTAACGGAGACACAAATCCAGCGGCAGGACCGTTGTCGGTCGCTCGTACTGCCGCGTTCTTTTAAGTGGTTCCTCCAAAATATGACCATAGTACTGCTGATCACATCTTTCTTCGTTCGTTTTCTCACTTCCGTCGTTTGCGAGCGCGATTTTTACACGTGATGATTTCGCAAATTTACTTCAAAATTGCACTCTTTATATTAAAATAAGAGAATTTGAGAGATTTGTATTTAGTCGCGTTCTTTTGTTTGAAAATAAAGTATTTTGACATAAAATATCTCAAGCGATATGAGCGTTGAATGTGTCGATTGGCCGTTTCACGAAGACAAGACCATATTGGCGTTACCAACCTGGAAGATAGTTTTAACATGTAATATAATACAACGCTAAAAAATCAGCGAGATGATCATCATTCTGCAAAAATTTAATGAAAATACAAGGAAGGCAAAGAAGCAAACGTGATTAATCAATCGGCTCGTAATTAATTTTCGGAACGAATAAAAAGCGCGAACACACGTCTCCTTTAACATTCCCGCTCTCGTCTTTTCTCAATTTTATCCCGAAAATTAATAGTCCGCTCAAGATGGACATACGCGTCAAGAACGGAAACAACAACGAAGAAAGAGATACGAAAGAAATGAGAGCAGATCGCATCGTGTTAACTCAGGCCCTGTGCCGTGACGGTGACAAATTGCGGCATTTTGCGTATCGCATTGCATTTCGCGGAAAGATAAAGAGGTGAGAAAAAAAGAAAAGACAGTCGCTTTATGTTTCGTTTGTGGGACACGGATTCGCACTTTCTCAATGTGAAAAGAAAATAAAAAGCAGCGCGTATGCGCGTACGGTGGAAGCCTCGTAGGGCTCGTTATTGTGCATAAATCTTCCAGATTGCTTTTTTTTCTTTTTTCATACATACGCGATATATAGCATGCGAGGCTGTCTCGCTCCTTGCGCTGCGGTGTCTTCACTGTAGTATCCCTATTATCCTTCGACTTCTTGACCTTGCTTCTTTTCATTCGCCACGTGAACGTAAGTCTTCACGACACATAAGCAAGCTTTAAATGACGCGCGACGTTACATAAACATATGACAGATGTTAACGCTAATAATTTATGTTCCTGTGATATATAGTGGAAATAAAGATAGAAATGTAATGCAAAAACAACACATGTTTAGAACAATCGAATATAGCGTCAATATTATTTTTTAAGTTGGGGTAATTTCGATATATGGATCGCATCTATTGAAAACTTATAATTTATCAAATAGTATTTACAATATTGAAGACAAATAAACTAGACCAATAAAAATTTTATACTATCTTTTAGCAAAATCTTTATACAAAATCTTTATTTCTTATACCTTAAAAACAATTTAAAAACGCTTGCACTTTTGTTATATATGTACCTCATAGAGATGGGAAGAGATGAGTTATATGGCCATATGGATCGGATGTATGACTCATACAAAAATACTAAACTACAACACTTTCTTTCTTCCAATAACACTTTTCAGTACTTACTTATGTAGAACACATTAATATTATGCATTAACGTGTATTTTTAATAAATAATGGACAAATAAATAATGGCAAAAATACGAGAAGAATGCTGAGATTAACTTGCTGGATAAAAGTGTAATATATTGCGCATATATATATATATATATATATGTATATACTCGCACAGCGACGCAAGTGCTATAGTACAAGACACGTATCTGCACGTATCTTATATGGTAAAACTGCTGTACTTATATTCTAAACTGATATATAGAACACATAGCTGTATAAAGAATACGAGAGCTACGTGCTTGTTATATTAAATTCTTTATTCTTCATTATATGAATTTGTTATATTATATTCTTTATTACCCTTCTACACTTACATATCGCAAAATAACCGCTAAACTTTTTATAAACTTTTTATAAAAAGATTACTCGTAGTAATCTTTACATATCCGTAGATTATCCTCTTTCTATTTTTTCTGACTTATGCGATATAAAAGAATAGACGCGACCGGAGTTACCCTATATCTATTAAATTCCAGAGTTACCCTATGCAGCAGAACCTCGTTTATCCGAACCTCTATTATCCGAACAACTTGAGGTACAACCTCTATTATACGAACTTCCAGGTAAGCCTCTACGAACTTCTGGTGGACCTCTTATTAACCGAACAACTTCGGTTATCCAAACTATCTTGTCCTCCAATTGGTTCGAATAAACGAGGTTCTGTATCTATTTTGTTTTTTAAATTTTGTAATATATGTATATTTTTTTTCAGTTTAGAGCGTCTTTTGATGCTGTTCGATGCCTGCTTTTCAATCCTCTTCTATCCAATTATCTTGCAATTATCTTAACATTATTAATCAGTAGATTTCAGATGTACAAGTGATCAGTTCATAGCATCCAAAGTGCGGATTGTAGAATGTAATGGACCTATAAATTTTTAGGTGGATTCCGAACCACCGGAAGTGCGCATGACATTTGGAGCTGAGAATATACTCAATTAATTATTAGAGGTTTTTAGTTCGTCTTTCAAATCGAACAACTCGATTGAAAAGGATCGGCCCGAAAAAAATTATAAGATATTGAGAGCGGATTCGAACTCAGGATCTTCATGTTTGCAACCTCCTCCACGCCACGAGACTAATGGACCTAATTTTGTAATATTGTACTACAAATAAAAACGTCACCTAGAAAAAAATATTTTTTACAAGAAATAAGACAAATATAAATGTCTCGCATGCAACTAAATAAAATATTTGAACACTTTTAGAGAGGCACTCCAGCTGACCGATTGGCAATACCGGTGCGTCCGTGCATGACTAAACTAATCCTACGGCACTCGAGCAATACATTAGTCGTTTTGCAAGAGCAATATTTCTCGCGCGTCAATCTCACAAATTAAGTTACGCCGCGCGTCACCACACTGCGCACGACGATTTTACACCGTTACCTCTCTCGAAACGCCCGCCCACTAAAGCATCATTTGACTGCGATGCAATGAGCATAAATTTCGACCGCGACCGATATCGCCGGCGTGTATTTTTTTGTATTATCTGTCGCTTCCTTCTGTCACGATATATGGTGTCTTATGACACCCGATTGGCGCAAGCCTGCGTTTGCATTATTGCATATACCGGCAAATGTACTTTCATCGTCGGCTTACAATCTTTGATCTTATCGGAGGTGAAATTCGCGAGGCATCTTTTGTTAACTATGTGCAATCAATTTTGGAAATTAGCGACTTCTGAAAGAATCAACTGATTGTCGGTCGCATACAGTTTATCGGGCTTAACATCGGGATTGCATCTGCGCAAAAAAAAAAGACAAGCGCGCTGATTATTCATTAATTATCTTCTCGGTGGCCAAGCAAATTTGCTTTTCGAGAACCCGCAAGCCTCACTAGAGCCTGGTCAGCCATCTGCATAGCCGGTTAAATGAATGAAAACTGTACCTCTAATTGCACGCCGGGTGGGCCTCACCGATCGTATACTGACTGCCGAATATTGAGTCTTCTCCCTCATCCCCGTTGTTATCTCTTTCGTGTCTCCGACCTGCCAATGAATCGCCGTCGTGGAATTTGATTTTATGTCAATATTCATAAGATTGTATGGCCGCGATTGGGTAGACATCGTTAAAACGCCCATAAAATTATCAGGAGGCACACATTGTAATTACTTTGAGATATCTTATTGCAGCGCCCAGGATCTCGTAAACGACGCGCTGCGACGACACGTCCACAAGCGAACGCAGCCTGGTTGGCTGTCTCAGAGGATTTTTTGAGAGTGTTCAACATAGGCGGAGTCAGGGAAGTTTTTCATGTTACGAGTACAATTAGCCCGAACTCGCAGTAAGATCATGGTTTATGAACGCGCTAAACTGTCTTCTTTGTAAGTATCGCGAAGAAGAAGCTTAACTTTTTTGCGGATGACTTACGAGATACGTCGCTATTCCGAATATTAAAAGTATTTTCGCTTTTTATATGCGTCGGTATTTTTTACGTTTGCGCTTTCAGAGATGCTCGCGTCGTTATTTATTTGAAGTATTACGCATAAAGCACTGAGACTGACAGTAACATTTAAAAGGTCATGTAGATCATACACACTGTCATGTAAAGCTAATGGAAAAACGTTTTACACGAGACACATTTTGTGTACGATTTTAATGCAGAGAATTCTCACTTTAGGACTTGAACTTTGCAGGAGAAATATCAAATAGTCTCGAAAGAATAAAGAAATCCCTCAAGGGCACTTCGTTCCATCCTATTGCGTCGGATAAATCGTTCACAAAACCGTGTTCCGCGTAGTTGAATTTGTTATTCGATCTGTTTACGACGATCTTCGGAAACAAGCTGCGGAAACTGGGCCCAACTGTGTGCACGAGTGAGCACGTGCCCGTCCATGAACGACGACATTGTCGCGTTGATTTCCTAGCTAGTGCAGTCAAGGTGGCACGAGTCGTGCGAAAGTCGACCTTCTTTCAAATGCTTCGCCGCGCAATAGTATAATTTTGCGTGCTTTGTTTTAACACGCAAATTGAAAACGGGATTTGTTTACTTTATTCTTTTGGAAAAAATATATTTCAATATAAAAAACATATTTTAATAGAATAAGTATATAAATACAACATGTTACAACAGAAACGTATGCACGCGCGTGAAAATGGAAAACAAAAAGAAAATTAAAGAACTTGATATTGCGCGATTTAAAGTCATTTCTCGTAATTCACTCGTGTTTGATTCAACCGCGCGCGCGATACCCATACCGGAATAAGGAAGCGCTTCCTATTCCTCGCTGGCGTTGGAGCGACAAGAACCGATCGTCGAGGGAACGATCGTTGCTAGCACCAGAGAAAGATAGTCGTGTGCAATAGCGGGAGGCTTTAGAAAGAGGCCGTAGAACAAGAGAGGCGCGACGGGGGAAGGTTTTCCTCATCTCCTCTGCGAGAAACCGTGGAAGAGAGAGAAGGAGCTGTGAGAGGAAAGGAATATGAAGACGAGATGCTTCGGAAGAGGGACAAGGAAACGCAAGGACGAAGACAGAGCTGCAAAGCGCCGCCACCGAGCGCCGTGTCGTAGGCTCGACTTGTGTGCTCGCAGCCACAAACTACCCGACCACCACGCAGCACGGATCCACCACGAAACTCAGCTGGTCTCCTGTTGCTCGTCGCACGTTCCGCATCATCATCCCAGGACTCGCGTCCTAGCGATTCCTGCAGTTCTCCTCGTAAAACCCTTCACGAGGATCCCTCGAAATCGGGGAGTAAATCGCGACGGTGAACTTGTTGAGAGATGGAAGAAACTCCGAGAAGATGAAGAACAAGAATAATTTTCTAAATTCTGTCTTACATTATCATTAATGATATTACTGGAAGGATGAAGAGAAGACGTCTGAGAGGATTTGTCAGACATGTCGACATCGAGCTCACCGTGACAAGATAGGATATACAGAGAAAGTAGAGTGAGAGATGCGGTTGGAATTTTACCAGAGATTATTGTCGTACTGTTTATTCGTGGATGTTAATTTTCTTCCGAACAAGAAAAAAATCATTCAAATAAAATAAGACACTCTTCACGACAGTTACATTATTATATTTAAAAAAAATTATCATTATTATTTAACAAGAAATAAAAAACGAAGAGATAGACTTTATGAGAAAACAAAATAATTAATTCTGTACAAAGAAGAGAGAAGAAAATATGCAAGAGAGAACTGATAAATTCAATATTTTTACATATTAATATACACACATATATATAATCATTTTTATATACATTTTTTTCCTGAATGTATTTCTAATCTAAAAAAATAAACGAACAGAACCTTCGAACCTACGAATCTACAAAATAAACGAAGATAGAAGAAGAGAAGGAACGATGTGATTCTCAGGAGGGAACGACACCTGTTATCCGTTGCTACAGTGCGTCTTCGACTAAACCAGTTATAAACTCGTGATCGACTTGATCTAACCAAGTTCTTTTATTTTTCACGGAAGACAAATAAATTCTACCATTGGATATTTATTTATCGAAAAGTGCGTTGTTATATCGATTCTTCGTGCTGCTCCGGAAGTTGAAGAACTTGACATAAAAATTATAACAAAAAGACATAAAGTTCACAAAGAGAGTGTAAAATGATTTTTATAGCGTAACGATCGTCACAAAATACCGTTAATTGATTCATACGGGACTGTTTAATAATTAACAAAAAAATCGTGATGCGGAACAGTGTGAGTTAAATCGGAAAATTAAGCTTGGCGTGTAATGCAGCTGTTGATACACTAAATCTGAAGAAAACCGCAACAGCTTGACATTATCATTCTCGACAAACATCGTCCACGTGCTGCGGGGATCATCGATCATCCGGCTGCGGTGTCCATGAAACTTACCGCATGGCCTGCCGCATCCAATTGACATTTAACAGGTTAGTGCATATACAAAAATATATGTTCTTTTTTTAATAAGGCACAAAGAAAAGAGAAACATACTGCAATAAAAAAATAGTAACAGATAGTATAATAATAGTAGTCTTATTGTTAATTTGCTTTAAAAATTCTAAATTTTATTTAAAAAATATTTAAAAAGTGAAGAATAGAAGAAAACTATTCTAAAAGCTTTTACCTTTCTTCAAAGCTTTTATTTTTCTATCAATATTTAAGTGCTACTTTGTTTTAACTATATTAAAGTTATAAGATCCTCTTGTACATACATACGTAACGAACTACTGACGATTCCAGACCGCTCTTCTAAAAATTGCCGTGAAGTAACGATTACTTCTAATTACGATATTGTTATCAATTATTCTGTAATACTGCAAACTCATAATTATTTCATATCATTTTGCAAAATTTCAAACATTAAGTACTTTTATCATTCGAATAATCATCTTGATTAATATTCTTAATTAATCATCTTGATTAATATTCTCTCTATTTAAGACTAAAACGTATGTACAAGAAATATTTGTTTGCTACACATTAAGGATTTAAATGCATACAATTTTAACAAATAATATAAAAATTTATATTAGAATAAAAAATAATTATTTTGCGAATTTTAAGTTGGCCTTATATTTCTTTTTCCGCGTAAGATATTTAATTAGAAAGTAACTTTAATTAAAATTTTATAAAGCAATTTTAACAATTAAACAAGAAAACGATAAATTCTTGATAAATATCAAGAAATTTCATATTCCTTCTTAATTGCAATATCGACATAATACAGTAACATTTGATATATATATATGTATAAAACAATTATTTTTTTGAATATTAAATTAATATCTGGATTATTTTAAGAAATTATATAAATATGTGATGACAAAATAGCTATAAATAAAACTTTCAGGAAGTATAAGCATAGAAATTCTGCTTGTACTTAGAAATTATATCTTGCTGTAATATGAGCACAAGACAATGTTAGTGCTAGTAACTGTAATGCTCATCTTCGACGAATTATGCATCAACTCGTTATGCATAATCTTATCCTGCACGATAGAACAGTACAGCTGTTATGCTGTACTGGTACTTTCGTTTACATCATATCCGGAAGAAAGTACAAATAACGTTTCAGTAAATTCGAAATCAAAGTTTTTAATGGAAAGCAAGTAGCCAATACAAGACAAAAACCAAATCTTCGGGTCAATAAACTTCTTTGAAAAAATAAATTATTTAAAAATAATTTGTACAAACGTTTCGACCCTAAATTTGAGTCTTCTTCAGTGTACAAATTCCGACAGACTGTCGGTGGCCGTCGCGTTAATTATTATTTCGCGTTAAGTTTTTCGGTATGTCATCCCCGAAACGATAGTATGACATATTGTGTCGGCTATACACGACTGATAGACTAAGTTCTTCCTATACTTAGGAATTTGTACACTGAAGAAGACCCAAATTTAGGGTCGAAACGTTTGTACAAATTATTTTCAAATAAAGAAGTTTATTGACCCGAAGATCTGGTTTTTGCCTCGTATTGGCCACTTTCTTCCCATTATAATATTTCACGAGGAAGATTACTGAAGTCAAAGTTTTTAAGTTAGAAAAAATCTTTAATATTTTAATTAAAAAGCTAAAAAACTTACGTTTTTATTTTATAATTTACATTAATTTATTAGCTTTGCACATGACAAATATACTTAGGAAACTTATTAATCTTTTTCAATTGTGTTTATTTCTATGTATATATATTTTTTTACATTTAAACAAATTTTGATTTGCTTAGTTTATTGTAATTTGGAGTTATCTCTAATGAAATAGATTTACCGAAAAACTTTCGTATTATCCTATTATTCCTACATAATGATTATGTAGCAGAAAGAAACGTTTTCCGCGGGCACTCCGAGCAATTATTTCGAAATTACACCGAAACCGTTAAATATTCCGATAAATCGATAGCCACGACGGTCTCGATGGCAATAGCGAGCACCGGGATGTCCCCATCGATCTCCTATTCTTCGGTTAATTGATAATCAGAATTTTCTCGAATCATCGTAAAAATAAATTCGTAAAAGTAAGCGCTGAGTGAGATTTACAACCAGAAATTCAAATAATACGTCACCTACTGAGCCTTAAAATTTGTTTTTTGTTTGCGAGAAACGAAGAAACGATCAAAGAACCTAAGAGCGGCCTTGCAAGGCCACGTAGAGCTCGCGCCTACCTACACACCCACTTTATTCCTTTGAATAAGACTAGCAAGAGAACTCGCTCGATATGTTGCGGAGCCAGGCCGAGTCAGGCGCGATCCAACTTGAAGAGCAACTTTGCTTCCTCGGTCGTCTAATAGAGAACAGGTGGCCTGTTTGAGCGGCGCGCCTCGGTGCTCTAGTTTTCTTGATCTCGGTCTCGTCTTCTTGCTCCTCGCGATCGTGTTTCCTAACTATATTCTTCCGGTAAGTCTTAGACAGCCGCGGATATCGTTCCTCAAAAGGAAATTCAATTATCGAGATCGAAAGTTGCATATTTTCTAATCGCTTTTCTGTTGACGTGTGAAAGTTTTGTGACAATTTGTGTTATTTAATTTTTTTAAATTATTAATATAAAAAAGGAAGCAATAAAATCCTTTCTGTTATTCTAAAAAAAAATTCATTATCCATGACATTTGCGATAATGCA
The DNA here is from genome assembly GCA_014825685.1 of Pseudomyrmex cubaensis. Lineage (NCBI taxonomy): Eukaryota > Metazoa > Arthropoda > Insecta > Hymenoptera > Formicidae > Pseudomyrmex > Pseudomyrmex cubaensis. Next base: position 10,390 of record QVOA01023880.1, read on the forward strand.
GTAATTTTACGTCATCTTGTGCACTTATATTGACACGCGAAATCTCAAAATTACTGTTGTTTCATTTTATCAAGTCACACGCAACGTCCACCTGTACGCGTGTGACATGTACAAAATATAATCAGCGAAGATCGTTTTCCCAATTACTACATAGTTTGCCACAAAATTAAATACTTGCATAAAAAGGAAATAATGATGCTGAAAAAAGTAAAAAAATGTTATATCACTCTCTCTCTCTCTCTTTTCAACTCGCATCCAAAATTCTTCACAATAAATTGCTCCTTTAGAGATCTCGTCGAAATCGCCAGCTGTCACGATTCTGTTGATACCTGAGTCTTTTTCGGTTTCTTCCAGTCGCACCATATATTCCTTTTTTTTTTTTTTTTTTTTTTTTTTTTTCGGACGACTGTAATAAATATCAGGTGCCATTATTCGGCGTTGTCAAACCATACTAATTTATTATAAAGCACGTAATTAACGGACCGATTTAAAAACTGCTCGGTAAGAACTTGTTTGTCCTCACATTTTCTTCTCGGAAATCTTTTTCCCGTTGAGACTAAAAAACGAGATTATGTAATACATTTTCTTATTGATGAACTGTACGCATAAGAAAAAATATGCGGCGTATAATCTAGCGGTAGTTCTCGAATATTCTGTCTTGCGATCCTGAACACACTTCGTCGGGAACGTATTTCTGAATAGATTTCACGGTCCTCTCGTGAGAACTCGTAGAAGAATCGTCTCAACTCTCAGCATCTCTCCCGATGCAATGGAACACAATTCCGCGCATTCTGCGATTTCGATTTTCTCACTTTGCGCTCGACTGCTTACTGACGCGCGTGTTATTATTATCGGAGCTCGAGATATAATCTCACGTTATCCGCTATGGGAAAAACGACTATTGTAGACTGATATATTTTAAGTGGAGCGGATCGATGATTTGGGTCATTTATTCGAGTTGCTTGTTTTGAAAGTTCAACACATGAATATAAAGAATACAAGAAGATAAAGGCAAAAGTGTTTTCGCTAAGCAAAGTGTTTTCGCTAAGCAAAAATATTGAATTTTATCTATAAAAAAAAAACAAGATTACTTGTTCTAGAAATTATTAAATACCTATAAAATCCATTCGATAAACAAGAAAATATAATAAATATTCTATATTCTATATTAGCATTTCAGTACATTGTGTTTCTTGTTTTTATTCTTTTATGGAGTAGAAACTAAAATTCTAACCTACTTTTGATATACATTTTTAATTTAAATACTTTGAATTTAAATAATTTGGGACTGCCAATTAACAGCGTGCATTCAATTAATATATGCGATACTTATCTTCTTCAGCTCTACATACTCTATATATTCACTGTTTGTGAAATAAAAACAGCTATAAATTCAAAAAATTTACGTACAATTAAAGTAAGTATGAGATGACCTATTTTCGTACTGTTCACGTACAATTTCGAATAAACATATTTTTTACGTTTATTTATTTTACAAAAGTTTCGAACGTGGAATTTTTGCTCGTCAATTTGAAAAGATTATCGATGCACACGTGTAATCGCCGTTTCCGTCAATGATCTCTTTTACGAACATACAACAGATGACAAACATAACTATTTGAGTGGTCAAGCGCGCAAGATGCATGATCTGTTTATTCCCAAGAAAGATCATTTCTCTCTTACGACGTGAAACACCAGTACACATCGGATAAATTGAAGTGTTTTTAAGACAATTTTCGTATTTGTGCACTTTTTTATCTAGTTTATTTTAATTGCAAATAGATTAAATAAATAGTTAAATTATTGTCATTAGATACTTTATATAAAAGATTTTTAGATTTATCGTAACGTATTTAAAATAAACATCTGTATTTAGTTTGACAGGTGTTATTTTGACAGTCAGTTAGAGGATTGAGTCTTCATTATCGATAAGCGAGCAAAAGGACGAAGCGATGTTTCTTGAAAAAAAGTTGTGAAAAAAAATACTCTTAGTTTAACTACTTAATTTGGTGTTAGGTAGCAATTTTTTCCCAAACATCTTCTCATATATTTTACGCCCACCGGAGAAATATGCAAAGCAGCTGCTCATCTCATGTTTTCTAATGTGTCTAGCACTCTTGGGATGTTGTGTAGTCAGTCACGCCAATATCTCTCTTCGTATTAACGGTTCTTTTGATTTTTTTTTTTTCGCTTTTTATACGTCAAAAAGACCGACGAACACTGAGTGAGAAATTATTATCCCGCTGGATATGTATGTAAACTCCGCTGTCGCGGGAGCATTGTCACCACGTCGTGTGTGTACATTTTATACATCGTAATATATAATATCTAGTAATATTATTGCGCGCCGCAAATATCGATGTCTTCTTTAGAAGACGTGTCGAACGGCCCGTGCGAGATGTTTGCTAAACTCAAATTCGGTTGCGAGAGTTATGACACAGAAAAAAAAAGTCCGGACAACAGGTAGCCGATTCCGGTGGTATTTAAGTGTTTTGCTGTCGCACTTCATTATCTCCGTATATATTGGTGGACATTTATCCACACGACCTGGAAAGCTGGAATAAAGCGGTTTTGAGCAATCCAGGTCATCTCAATCAAAACTGCCTCTTTGAGAGAGAATACGAGGATATCGAATAGATATAGCGCATTTGAAAATTGAACGAATCTATGCCAGACGCGTATTTATCAGAGTAATAGAAACGCTTTCACTCGACGGAGAGTGTTACAAATATTCTGTATCTCATTAAGCCGGCAACTTATAAGTGCGCGCGCGATATAATTGACGAAGACACTTTAACGCTTTGAAAATCTAATGACTCGTTTTAAAAAAATGATACGCCGAAAGGAAAGATATATCGTATTTTTTTTTTTTACAGCTTGTGTTAACGGTTTGTCTTCAGCATCAGAATTACGTGCAAAAAGAACCACCGATTCGCATGTAATACTCGCATAGAATTTGATATCGAAGAATCAACGTGAGAAGTCAAAAGTATGCATAACGTAATTGTGATAAATGACTGTGTGTTTTATAGTATATTATTGTTGTGTATTATTTCTCGCGCAAAATATGTTGTGAATATAATGATAAACACATTTATATTAAAATGTATAGATCTACCAGACGTATCCGAACTTTTTGCAGGGTGTATTGCACAATAATAAGTCAATTCATGTTGAAACAAACGTTTCGACTATTTATTTCAGTCTTCTTCAGTGCTCTACATAATTACAAAAATTTTAAAAATGACAAACTGAGATGTAGTATTATGAAAACTTTATAAAATTTATAAATCATCAGTTGTTGAGTTTGTCTGCCGAAGTATATCTCGATGAAGGTGATAAAACTTTGTTGGTGTTGAATGTGTTGATGATGTATGTTGCTGTTATAATACTACATCTCAGTTTGTCATTTAAAAAATTTTTTTAATTATGTAGAGCACTGAAGAAGATTAAACTAAATAGTCGAAACGTTTGCTTCAACATAAATTGACTTATTATTGTGCAATACACCCTGCAAAAAGTTCGGATACGTCTGGTAGATCTACACATTTGAATTTTTATTTAACTGAACTG
>QVOA01023881.1:0-17313 GCA_014825685.1 Pseudomyrmex cubaensis
GTGTACATATACATACGTATATTCATTAATACACGTATATTTCCGCGTACAACATCTCGCGTAAGGCTCTCATTGACCGAATTTACATAGTTTAGAAACTTCGGAGCCTATTGTATTCTTTATTATTTTATATATGTTTGTAATATATATAAAACATGTGTTATACTCTATATTTGTCGCTCAAGATCATAATAAAGCTGATCAAAATGACATTATTAGACGTTTGACGTAGCTACGTGACATATCGAACATTATCAAAGCAAAGCACATCGCACTGACAATTCACTGAAATGACAGTTCAGCGGAGCGATTATGAATGACATTAATTGCGAAACTAGATTGTTTCTGGCTTAATAGTCGAAAGCGGACACGTAATTACACGTTCCGTCTAATTAGATATTTATCTTCTCGCGCGATCTCCGGTCCTCGACGCTTTGCGCTCAAGTTGCGAATAAATTAAAACGACACGTCGATAATTACGTGTGCGTACACTTAATTGCACACTTAATTGCGCCAGCGTCACGTTATCGTCTCTCGGTAATCGCCTCATCGTCGATAGAGATACGTCCTCGTGATTAGTATTCAAATTTGCTCTCAATATCATGATACTATCATTACATTTTGCTAACTACAGTGTATTGTATACGTTGTCCCGAATTGAGCGGCGCGCAATGAATAGCAACGGCGTTGTCTCTCTCTTGCGCGCATGTAAACGCGCATGTAAACAATTACATATTAAACAACATGCCTTATCCATAAAATAAACAGGCGTATAGTATTAATCGAAACTCGGAAAATCAATTAGCTTAATGTTCATTTAATTTGATACATTTGATGCAGATGTTTAGTGTTCATAATTAAACAGTCATTCTTCCGAGATAGATTTTACGACATCCCTCAAACTTCACAATCTAGTTTTTATACAATTTTTTTCTATAATCCTTTGATTCACGATAAATATTTTCTTCAATAACCTCCTCTGAGAAAGAATAATATTCGTCGTTCTCGCATGCGAGTTTTGAAAACCGAATTTCTCTTCCTCGCGGCTAGATGAAAAAGATATCCTTATCTTTTGTGTATAACGAGTTTGGAACATTATCTATGATTCTTGAAGTAGCGCGACACTTATACATCTCGGTTCGTTTTTTTCAACGTTCAATTTCACGATCTGATCGCTGCGAGGTAAATATCTCGCGCAAAAATTATTAATTCCATCGAAAAACTGCCCCAGATCTTCCTTTTTAGTGCCTAAAGTACAGCAGCTGGAGCTCTGATGAGATTCCCGGCCGAAGTCAAGGAAAGTTAAATTTAGCGAGAGGAAGAGATGTCGGGACAGAGGGATGGAGGGAGAGTAAGTTTTCATTCCGCCGTTTATAAAACGGCAAAAACATTCTCGCGGCGAATCCTCGCGAAGCCCCTTGCGCTTCCGGTTCAAGGAGCGGTTAATGCACGGAATTGATTTAACTTTCCGTAATAAAGTCGCGCGCTTATGTTGTGCCGGCAAAAAAGTAAGCGTTGATCGCGCTCGTCTGTCTTCTTTTCCTCCTCCACTCCCCCGTTAAAACACGGCTCGTTACGTTTCGCATAATTACAAGTTTATATACAATTTTTATCTGTTTTTTTTTTTCGTACAGTCTCCATCCGATGTCGTCTCGAATTTCGAAGATTAACAACGTGACAAACTTGATTATCGACGTGTGACATTTCAAACTTCTTTGTGTTTGCACAAAGAAAACGCGCGACGTGTGTGATGAAAAGTAACCATAGAGAAAAGAAAATTACTGAAATAATAATATCGCGTGCTCATTAGTAAAATATTTTTAGTTATACTTTTTCTCTCTTTCTAACTCTTTCCTTTTTTATCCGGTCTCTAATATAGAATATTTCCCTGGAATTCTATTATAACCGGAATTTTTCTGCCTCGATATTGAAATACTAGGTCGAAATTGCTTTTAACAAGAACTTGCTAACGCAAAACGTCGAAATTAATAGTTGCTTTGCAGCAGTATTTTAACACGAAACGCAATCACGCGTTCGCACAAGAATATATATTGCGCAGCGACACAACAATGCCCCTTCGTAAACACCATTGACGTTTAATATAATCTTCAATACGACAAATAATAATCTTTAGTCCTCGCAAATACGTTTTTTTCTATCTGCAAACAACACCCGCGCGTCTGCGCGGATTTCAACTTGAAATACAACGAGGAAAACTTGTTCAATCTCCTCTCGCGCTTTGTACGGTTATACATACATACATGAGAAACGCTCATTTCCAGGTGCGTTCGCCGAATGAAGATGCATTCGCTTGAGAATTAATATGAGAGCGAACTTTGGAGTGCTGCCCGGTTTCCCGATGGCCGCGTCGCGAAGTTGCAACGACTCTGCAAACAACGTCCATACGTCAATCGAGCGTACTTCTTGCGGATTCGCGATGCCGGGGAACGTATTAACCTTCAAGTAGTAGCCCGTTTTCAGTTTTCGGATTAGTGTGATGTTCCGGACTGAAACCAACTCCCGGAAACCTCAATCCGCATTACGCGTTTTCGTTCGTCCGCTCCGCTCGCTAGTTCTCGCGCGTTATTATACCGGATTCCGTATTTGCTGTTGAGGCTGATGGCGAAGAATATAGTCCGGGACAGAAGCCTCTCTCGGATGCGCGAGAGGAAAGAGAGAGAGAGAGAGGCAAAGAGCGGACAGAGGAAACTTGCAGAGTCGGCCGGAAAGAAATTAAAAAGAGCAGATGGCCGTGCGCGACTTTTGAAAAATTATTTTCCGCGTCGTCGAGCGCGTTCTTCTTTCTTTCGTGACGAATTTTTCGCGTTCCCCTCCCGTCATTTTCCCGGCATTCGTAATTGGATGCCTCGACTTTACCGGCTTATACACGACGACGGCCGAGTTCTTCTTCTTCTTCTTCTTCTTCTTCTTCTTCCTATCGGCCTCGACTGACGGTTAACCGATAATCACACAGACGAATTCTGCACGAATTCATTAAGATCGTTATCCGGGCGTCTTGTGATTTTAATTACCGTTCCGGGCGAATTGAACTTCGGCCCACAATTGCATCCGATGTGCAATGTTCCTTTGGTAGTATTGGCAGTTTTAACTCGGCGATAATCACGTTCTTGCTGTGTTCGACTTTCTAATTCGATTCTCTGCTCGGTTTTGCGTAATATTATTAGATCAATTATTAGATCAATTATTACTTATTATTATATCATCTTGGGATCAAAAAAATGATCCAAATGAGGATCGAAAACGATTTCGCTGTATACAGGGTGTCCGTGAAATTTTGACACATCCGAAGTATAGAGATAGATTGAGTTAAACTGAATAGAAAAGTTATTGCGAAATTCGCAATAGTTAATGAGATATTAATTAATAAATGTGAGCCAATGAGCGCGCGGAAAGCGATGGTCCTGACTCTGTAGGTGTGTGTGATTGTCAGTGTAAGAAAAATGGCTTACATCATGCATTGTCTTAGCAATAAGAGGCGGAGTAAACAAGCGAACAACGGTCAACCGATATTCGGCGGCAGGTAGAAATGTGAGCCACGCGATAATCACACACGCTCCTACAGAGTCAGGACCATCGCTTTCCGCGCGCTCATTGGCTCACATTTATTAATTAATATCTCATTAACTATTGCTAATTTCGCAAAATGGCAAATAACTTTTCTATTCAGTTTAACTCAATCTATCTCTATACTTCGGCTGCGTCAAAATTTCACGGACACCCTGTATATGTTCAATAACGAGATTCGACGTTACGTAACTTTATATTAAAGAATATTGCATCGAAGGTGATCTGCGTTTGTTTCGCTCGTTTAGAAGTTCTTGTTTTGAAGCTGCTATATTTCTTTTAATTTGCTCTTTTAATCCGTCGAGTTGACGTAAGCGTACGGTTGAGAGATCAAAGTCCGATACGGTCAAACAGTTTTATCGAACCTGATGTTAATCTCTCCGCACGTTTCTTCTCTCAACCGAGATCTCTCTGTCTTCTCGCTCTCACAGTTTTAGTTCCACTTGGCTATTTTAGTTTTTCTATTTTTTTTCTTCCCTTTCTACCATTCTCATTATAAATATCATTACTTCCTACCGCGAGATGTAGCTTTGTTACTTTATATTGTAACTATTTAATTTCGGTTTCTCCTTGGGCGAGAACAAACCACCGCGTTATATCGTCCGGCAAATTACCATTGTATCAACTTTGAATGTATCAACAAGGGAACGGAATCGATTTGAGATCCGATGAAAGAAAATACGCTTGATCCTACCGCATCTTCTCTCTCGGTTCTGTTTCAAGGAGACAATATATCGGTCCCGCAATCAATCTTCTTCTTTTGCTCGCGCTATACAGCCGCGCGTTCAAAGCGCTCCTTCTTTCGCGAAACTTGGTTGAGAAATAAACGTTAATTCTTTCTCGCGATCTCTCTCGTTTACTACAGGTGTTTGTCTTCGTTTGACGATCAGTTCCGGAACACGCACATCAATCGGTCTTAAGATGCGACCTAATGGCACGTCTCTAATGCCACGATGCAACTTGCGCGATCAACTCTCCGGGGGTCGAATCGTTAATCCAATTTGCTTCGCTCTTCGCGCTAAGAGTGCGAAAACTTTTGTCTGTTGTACGCGAGCGCGATCGGTTACCTCGGACCGGCTTATGATAATCACTCTCGGAAGAACTTCGAACTTCTCGAAGTTTGCACTGCCTGGATACATTATATTTGTTTTTCCGCTCTGTCAAAACAGAGAACGTCTAAATGTGTGACAAAGAGCGATCGTCGTTGTGTGAAATTTCACTTGTAACGAAGAGAAGTTGTGTAAAATAGTTCTTTTACTTTTATCAATCTTATATCTCTCAACTTTATTCTTATGATTTTTCTTATCTCATCAGAATGTTATAAACAGTTTCAAAAGTAACAGTTGGTTTTTCCATCAGTATTTTCTCTTTGCAAAAGGCAATATTATCAAGAATACATAACTCGAGAGTTTGTTGTATGGCTTATCTTTCAAGCAGCTGCTACTGCTGCTGCTGCAGGCTGATGTATTTCTTTGGTTATAGACAACGGATCAATAAAATCCGGAACAACGCGAAAGAGAGGAAAGAGGAAGAAACGAGATGAGATAAAGGGATGATGAGACGCGCAGCGCAGCGCAACACGTTTTCGTCGCAATTTGAGAGAAATTGAAAAATTCCTTTGGCGACAAAACCAGGCTTTAATTTTGTTCACGAGGAAAAACGAGATAAAACGGCTTATATTCGTAGATATAAAGAGAAGTTATGGATCGCATGATAAAATTGTTACGCGGCGAAAGTGCTCATCACTTCGCAGTCTTAAAGAACTCTTAGCAAGAGTTCCATTTCTCTGTCTTTTTTAAAGAGACACTTGGGAGAACGTCGACTGCAAAAAAATGTCGCTCGAGTGCCGGTGAAAAATTGAGAGCCCCCGATTTAATCGCGCCAAGAGTGGCTCTTAACTCGAACTAACTGCGTAACATGGAAAATCAATCGCGATGAGCGTAACTTGTCCTCTAATTGAAATGATCGAGATACTTTGAAACTTAACGCGCGGAAGAGAGAATGGAATGCGGAGAAATTCGATTAAGATATAAAGAAGCGAAGCCCATCTCTCTCTCTCTCCTCCCGTTTTCTAATCGGTTTGTTCCGAGATAGAACTTACAACCTGGATATATTTCTGCTCCTATATCCTAATCTCACCAGCTGTTACTGATCATTTTTATTTGTTTCTCGCGCCGCCGACTCGCTCCAGAAAATTCTGTTTACGTGCTTTCGTTGCTTGGGATATTTTTAATTTATATGTATAAATGTATTAATTTGCATATCGATGGTAATTAATGTTATTAACATTTGTTATGGACAACGATCAAAGCAGCAAAAAGTAATTGAGATATTGATGCGTTAGAGGTCAAGGGATGTGTGACGTGTCTGACGTGACATAATCGCAGTTCGTAACGAAAAAAGTAGCGTAAAATTTAATGAAATTTTACCGTTCTGATTAGTCATAATTTGCCAGAAGCCCTTTCTTCTGTTATCTTTTAGTTGGAAAGTGTACTCTACATTCCCGGCCTCTTCGGTCCACAACAGCCTCAAAATTGGATGCGTCTCCGTCATGTAATCGTGATGTTGCGATCTCAAATTCACGATCGGACACGCGTTGACCACCTGCGGATTCCCGGTCCCCGACTTCTTCAGCTCATCCTTGTGTTCCAATATTTCCACCACGTACCATTTGCCCATTATCTGCAATGATATTTACGTAAAATTTATGGACAACAGTATAATAGTATGAAACATAAAGTTACGCAAGTACATAAAAAGCTATTATTATTTTTAATGCTTTTCACATTAAAAATTCTTTCTCTTCTAATATAATTTTTACTTCAGGAAACGTTTTTCCGAAATTATCTGATGCTAAAGATAAAAAAATCCGGTCAAAGGAGGTTTTACTAAAAAAAAAGTATTATTTTAAGGTTAAAAATTCCTTCTCCTTTAATATAAGTTCTAAGTCTTAGTTTTTTTTTTTTTTTTTTTTTTTGTCTGACGCTGAAGATCAAAAAGTCGCAGCCGAAGATCGAATTTGCGCGTCCGGGAAAAAATTAACTCTAAATTTTGTCAAGGAGGAAGAGAAGCGGCGGAGCGCACACAAGTCTCGGATACGAGAGAGAGAAGAGCCGACCGCCGAAGGTAATCCCGGAACTTCGGCGAACGTAGGTATAGATAATTCCGTGAGGAGCTTAAAGCAAATTACGGGCGATTTATTGGCCGGGCGACCGTTAGTGATTAAGCCCGTGGAAATAATATCGGACGAGGCTGAATAATCACTGAATCCCGATCGGTATAATGCAAGCCCGAGGTTTTACTTTTTCAAGTCGATCGTTCCCGATTTTACGCTCTCGTGAAATCTTACTAATCGGATTGCGCGGCACGATATCCGAAAATTTCTTCAGTATAATAACCTTCTTTATATGTTCGCTCTTTGCGAATTTGTTTCTTCTATTATCTCACGGTAAAAAATTTGCCTCGTCTCGTTTTTCCTTATCAATTATATATAACAACTTGAGGGAGTCTCTCGATTGCCGGAAAGACTGGCGTTGCTCAACAAAATATTGTAGCAGTTTGTCAATTTTATAGGCCGTCGGTGTGACGTTGACTAATGCGTGTTGGAAATTTTGGTCGCAGATGTAAATACACGCGAGAAAGTCAATCGTTAACCGTTAAACGAAAAAAAATTAGTCTCAACAACTGTCGGGGAAAATTGGCGGTTTGTCGGTCTCGGTTTCAGTAATAGTCTCCGAACAGCGTAGACCGCAAAATCGGTCCCAGGGCACACGCCACGTTGTGGAGAACTAAAAGTTAATTTTGATGATCCTCCCGGGTAATGTCGAGCAACGCGGCGGTTATTTGTGAAGAAACTTGACCTCCCTTTTCCCTCCACGTAGGAAAGGAACTTTCGCTATGTAATAAATGCAGTACTTTTCACGTTATCACGGTGAAAACTCGCTTCAACTTCGGTTGCGCAATATGGCGGTGTACGAAGTTCCGTATCATGCGCGGGGCATAGTTGTTTATTCAGTTCGCTTTGTATATTTAACACGACTTTACGATACCGACGTTAACCCCATTGAAGACGCTTTAGTTACGAAGTTGATGTTGCAGTGATGCGGATTATCAACTTGTTGAACTCGGATGGGGGAACGATATACTCGGGGTTTTGTGCCTGCGGGGAATTCTAAAGACAGTTTCGATGTACGATGACCACAATAAGCCTGCGGGGACCTATAAAGGATTCTCATCGTTATTATGAGCTTTTAAGTTATCGATGAGTTTTCAAGTTCTCAAATGTACAAACTTTAGAAATATTTATAAAAGAAGTTTACTTTTTTATTATTTTATTTCTCAGATCTTTTATTTCGCCAGAAACAAGAAATAGAGGTGGTATTTTTGAGACCTGGTTGAGTCGTTGATCATTAAACCTACACAGAAAAAACACACTTCCAAAACATTTTATTTGGTTTGACGTACCAAATTTTGGTTATCTCAATAAAATTCTTTTTTCTGTGTGTAGTACTTTTTATAATTTAAATGCTTCGTCATTTTTACCAAAAATGCAGTTTTAGTGGAAAAGACATTTGGAATATATTTTATGTACAAAAGTGCGAAGAATGACATTTGAAAATCTCAGCAAAAAATCGATTTCATCGAATAACAATTTAAATTCACGCGCATTACGCACGTGTGCGCGTGTATTCGTGTGTGCATATCCCACTTTTGTCATACCGGAAAAGCGCCGTAAATCATTGTCGTCGAGGCATATAAGTAATACTAGGTCACAGCGTGCGGCCAGGGGGATTAAAATTAACGAGATAATAAATACGGCCTTTGTCGAATTGGACTACAAAAAAATATCAATTGCCACATATCGAGGGAAATCAGGGTTGCACGAATGCGACGTTCGCGGCCATTTGTTGAAAATTGCACACTTTTTATAACAACCTTCGCAATTGCGTATAACGTTGATATTATTTGAAAATTATAGTGGAACATGTGCATGATAAAAATACACAAAAAACGTTATATTCTAATAACAATATATCTTTATCTATTTATGCTTTTCAATTTTACGTGAAACTAAATTCTGGTATAAAGTTTGATTCTCATGCAAGAAACTTCCGGTACGCATGTAATAATGAACTTTGAAAAGTTCTTTTGTCATTTGATGTTACACACCCGCACACTTGCGCGTCAAAATTAAGGGAAGTTTAATCAGTATCGCTCAAAAAAGACGAGACCGCTCGAGACTGATAATCCCGCATCATCATCGCCGCGCTGGCCTCGTAATTTATATATCGCTAACAATATAAACGCAATCCTTTACCCTTCATTCAACTTGCGAAAGTCGTTAGAAAAGTTTAATTGATACCGGCCACTATATTACGTGTGACGCGATTAAATTACAAGAGTTCGCATGAACACATTACCGATTAATCGGTATAAATTATGATCAAAACATCGCGCTGAGTATATTTACAGAGAGATGCATGCACAAATACACATGTGATGATTTTTTGAGTAAATGCAGTGTGAAAAAAACGAAAAAAAAAAAAAAAACTAGTAAAATCTGTAGAAATGTAAATGAAACTCAAATACAGACGTTTCATACATAGGTGCTTTAATGGAAAAAAATTTTTTTAAACGCGCTAACACGTACGTGAATAATAATATACTGCGACGCGTTGTACCAGTTACAAAATCTTTCCTGTAAAGTTTCATCATCCAAAAAGTTAGTTTATATTATTTTAATAAATTACAATAATTAAATGGTTGAATTGTGTTACAAACTTAATTTATTTTCTGACATATTTTACTTTATATTGTTTGTAACTGTGATAATTGTTTTTCAGGCACGTATTCAATTTTATAGTTTTATTAAAAATGTTTTGGTTTTTTAGTCATAAAATTCGATAGATCTAGTAACGAGAAATCGCGTTATTTATAAAATAAACTGATACATTCATACCGCGGCATATCCACGGACAACGCGAATGTAATAACTATTTTTGTTTTTTTTTGCGTGCGCATATTGAAAGCACAGCCGACGTGAAATAGTATAACAATCGCGGGGAGGGGGAAGAGGAGGAGAACTTTAAAAGCCCAAAGTGTTTTCCCCGAATAGCCTTATATTCTTTTTTTTTTTTTTTAGTAGATTTAACGTTCATTTATATTTTAACCAACAGTTTTTCACGTGGGAAGATTTGCCGCATAAAATCGGATAAAAACCGCCGCTTGGACCACAGCGATTTTAAACCCGACGCATTGCCGAAACTAATCCGCACGCGCGCTACTTGCGCGCGAATTCGGTTGAGAAGACACACGTTTTTCTCTCTCTCTCTCTCTCTCTCTCTCGAAACAAACACATTCTCGTTCGTTTAAACCGAGAAAAAGAAGAATTGTAATTATATAATTTATGTTTGCTTTGAACAAATAAAGATATAAGCATTTCGAAACGTGAACAAACTAGACAGATTCATTAAAGTCTTAAAAGATCCGTTACATCACTATCAGAAGAGAAATGTGATTTACAGAATTAATTGTGCTAATTGCGACGCAACGTATGTGGGACAGACAAAGCGAAAATTAAAAACAAGAGAATAGCTGAACATAAAAATCAAATTAATAGAAACATTACGGAATACAATGTTGTTACTGAACACAGACTTGACACTGGTCATGACTTTGATTGGCAAAATATAAAAATATATTAGAATCTGAGAGATTTTTTCGCAAAAGAATGGTTTCCGAAATGCTTTTTATTGAATTGGAAAAAAAATCCAATCAACGTCATGTCTGATACCGAGAAGTTGAGAAATTATTTTACAATAGTTGACGAATTTAAGGATACGAGATAACGTTTCTCTCATGCTTATAATGTTTTTACTCGACTTTCGCCTAAATCTCGATGTATGTGAGATGGGAAAAACATCATTTATATTTCAAACTTTGTACAGATTGTCAATAGTACGTTATACACCGTTGTGAAATTCAGTGCTCAGTGTCGCTCATGTCTTAAAAGTTTGACTAAGTATGTTTTACTACGGTTTTTTCTTTTCTTTTAGTTCTTCATTTATTTATCAAGTGTTTAACGATTAACTTTAACCTAATAATTTAGTTGACACTCAATGATTCTCAACTGTATTGCTGGCAATTTCTTCAATTTCTTTAATTCGTTACATCTTTTGATTTCCGATAAGATTACAACACACTTTTATTTGCGATTCTTCTGCGACAATTACAATGCTTGTTCCCATTGACTTTTCATTTGTAATTAGTTTCCCACTGATAAAGATCCCGAATTTTGGGGATTGAAACGTCTGGAACACAGCAATGAAGATAAATTTTATACACGAAGAATGCCTGTATTTCGGCTCGTATCGGCCTAAATTATTTTATATTCCTTAAATGAAGATACATTTGCAATCAAAGAAACATCATATTTTAAAGTTGATATATCGATGTACTGGCATAATGTGTTATGGAACGCATTCTCTTTGCGCAATAATTACTGCTGTCCAAGAAAATTACCGATTAAAATCCGGCAATTGCGCGCGCGCGTAAATTCGCGCGTTATAATTACAAGCCAAATGCGCGACGCGCGTTTTGTCTGCGGCGACGCGACGGCGGACAAAATTGCCGACAAATAAACCGACGCGTCGCGTGAGAATAAATTTTCGTTTATTAGACACTCTACCGGACGCGCACCACGCACTCACACAACTACGTGAGGACACAAACGTGAGTCTGTAACTTATGCATTCGCTATCGTAACGAGAACGTCAGCGTTTTCGCGAGAATATTGCAGTAATTAGTAGTGAGGTAAATTACCGCGCTCGCATACGTCGTCTAATAGCGGGTAATTCTCGTTATAAAAAAAAAAAAAAAACAAAAAAAAAACAGAACAATAGAAAGTGAAGCACGAAGTTTTTTTTCGCCGGTTACACATGCCTCGTTTCTGCTGCCTCATCGATCACGTGCGGAGCAGCCATCCAACTATATTCTCGCAGCTGCCCGAACTCGGTTCGCTACTCGGCGCATCCACTCGTTTCGAAAAAGCCTCTTCGGGAAAGCGCATACTTCGCATGCCTCATGCGCTTCCCAGAGTATATATACATATATTTCGGAAGTAGAGGTGCAAGAGCCAGAGTATTTATTCGTGTATATCTGCTCTTTATCGAAAGTACTTTCCTCTTCGTCCGGGGGGGCGTAATAACGCGCATTTTTGCAAATTGAACGCGGCGCAAGTATCGAACTATCTCTTCTCGCCGTAAACTTTTCTGCCACTCGGATGAGAGAACATGACCGTGGGATTCGTCGGTCCACGATAGTTTCGGATCTGTCGTCCGACAGCTGGCAATTTTTCCGAAAGACGTGCATTTGCATTTTTATGACTTTCGGCGGCGCGTTTACGTGGCGTCGCGACGGCTTCTTCGTTGCGACGACGACGACGCCGGGAGATGAGCGGCGAAAAATTGCGGGCAACCGAGATGATCGTGCACGATCACAATTTAGAAAGGACAAAAGAAAAAGAAAAGTACGCGGACAGTCACTCGTCAGATCCACGCGGTGCGTTGTTGTATTTATGTCTTTATTAAATTCCAGACGACATCCAGACGCTGAAGTCTTACAATACGCGACATTCGCGATATGAAATTTTACTTTGGCTGACGTGGTGTCCCCGGCCAATAGTGAAATAGTTTCGCGATTAAACAATTTACATATTTTATATAACACGCGCGAAATATAGCGTAATAAAACATATAAAAAGTTTATTAAAATATAAAAATTTATTAAAATATAAACATTTTATTATAAAATAAAATATGAACATTTTATTATAAAATAAAATATAAACATTTAATATTTCTCTCTCTTTCTCTCTCTCTTTATTTTGTCATTGTAAATGCGTCGACGCAAACTAAAGAGATGTCGATATTTACGTAAATATGACGTCTGTGATTTTAAATATTAATATTCCCACATGTAAGTGTCTGAATGTGCGAATAACCAGTGACAAAAAGACGGGGATAATTCTCAATATTTAAAAACCACATCAAACACACGCGGCCGCGTCACGCGACACAAAGTAAATCGCTCGTACGTAGCGCGAGTGTCGATTTTTAAAATAAATCGTCACGTTGCCGGCACTCGCACAAAAGAAATTTAATTAAACCGCCGGAATTTGCTTTTCATCGATTTTCGGTATCTCATTCAACCGTACATTGGTTCGTTAACGTTAGTTTGTGTGTATACAGAGTGTCTCGAATCTGCAAGGCTTTTCATCTGTTTCGAGTCGACGTGATTTTCCAAAGAAAATTGCTCGGAAGAAGAAATCGATGCTTTTTTTTTTAAAGAATGTTTTCTTGTCGATTGAAAATCTGTTTAAAACACGCAACGTTTATTTACTTTCGAAGTAATATTTTTTATATCCACAGCAAATTATAAACTGACATTTGACATGATAATTTCGAACCTCTTTTTTTCCGAAACTTTGTTCAAATGAAAGTTAAACAGTAGACAGGCTGCATTTATATTTGTTTTCATGCTTCCGGGGATATTGTTTTCTACAGCGCCACCCTTTTGGCCCACTGAAAATAAATCGAGTCGCGGACGTTTCTTGTGTACCGAGCAAAACACACGGAGGGTGCGAAGATACGGGCGGGCTTAAGAGCGCTGAAAGGAGTCTCGTCGTTCATGGGGGAGACAAACCCTCTCTGTTCTTCCGTCGTGAGGACGCGAGCTTAAAAATGAAAAAAGGACGAAGACCGTCAAGATACTGTAAGCCTCTCGTATATCTTTTCGCCGGCACCGTTTTTATATTTAAATCGATACTCCAATGGGCGGACGTGACAGTTAGCCCTTTTTCATCTCCAGCTTGAAGGTCGATCACAAGTTGCCGTTGATGGTCTTCTACTAGAGGAAGCCTGTTTTTTTCCTAAATGTATTTGCTATTATAAATTTCTTACAATACTCTCTTCCGTTTTGTGTGTGTGTGTGTGTGTGTGTGTGTGTAGGGTCATTTAACTTTAATTACTTCTTTCTCGAGTGACACGATGTTATGATTTATGGTTTCCTATAGGCTTTTATTTATTATGAATTTATAAAGGAGAGAGCAATATAGTTATTTTTTTTATCACTTTACTTTCACACATAACTTTACTTTCAATTTTAAAAAAATTCAATTTATCACTATTCGCTTGCGTACATACGCAGAAGGTTTGCGTTTCGGAGCTCTTTGTAAGATTGACAGATGAAATCCAATGGCATAGTGCCGTTGTATTTGTTATGTATTTTGCAACAAGCAACAAGCACGTGGCTCCAATAACATTTTCAGTTATTCTCACATTCGTACATACGCTCGGAATAATAACACGAGGCGAAGCTCGATAGATCACGCGTGACTTGTAGAAAACACTTCGCAAATAAAACAATAAAAAATACCCATTGAAACAACGTCGATGTAAAAAATTTCAGCTCTCGTGGATTTCAAGCTGTCCGTTTTAATCCCTCAAACTCTTTTTTTTTTCCTCGATGCGAGAGACCGCTTCTCAAGTGTAAAATTCATCGTATTTTAAAATCCGCGCAACAAAAGAGAGAAGGAAAGAAAGAGAGAGAGAGAGCACAAAACAAGTAGATTATATTTAAACGCTTGTTCCCATTCATCTGCGAACATATATATCCGTCTCGCGAGCTCGTTCCAAAATGGATTTTATAGAGCTAATTATCTACTTATTATCCTAATGAAGCGGATTAGCGTTGCGTGATTCGACAAGAGCGTAATTTGTAGCGGCAATTTGCGCGAAAATGGTTGCGCGGTAGGTACTTCCTCATGCATCGTGATTTTCTCGAGCGTGACAAAACGCGCCGGGTCGGGGGAGGGGTCGCGCTCGAGATCTGTGACAAAGCCCCATTGCTCGCCGACAACTTGAATTAATCAAACTAATTTTACTTTGTAACAGTTTAATATGCGCCCGGGCGTGCAACCGCGTTGCGCGGTGAAAACCAAACGCACACGCCGCACCGCCACGATTTCGTGCGCCATTATCCGCCGGATACGCGTCCGCGGAACTATCATTTATTTTACGTATCTATTTCGCAATCCTGTCATATTTTTGCTTTCTCGATGTTCTTTTTTTTCTTTGTTTTTTTTAAATTTTCTTTGCTTTTTTATCTTCGGAACGAAACATCGTCTCGATAATTTTAAATTCACAAAGGAGCAAGAATAAAAAGAAAAGTAAAAGCGCTACGTTTGTCGTCTCAACAATTTTTTTTTTTTTTTTTTTGAAAGAGAAGATTCGAGTTCGCAGAGAAGAATCCACGGATATTAAAAAATAATACTCCTTGTTGTATCTATACAGACAACCCTCTTAAGTGAGATGTTGCACACGCGAACTGTCCAGTAATCATATACGCTGTAAAACAATACGTTTGAATCTGAACGACCGAATGCGGTCGATCAAATTGAAACGGCGAGTATATGTGATTTCATATGTAATCCGGCGCATTTCAGCGCTATTTGCGGTCCGTGGAGTTTGTCACTGTTCGAGGGTTGGACGTATACAATATATATGTATCTGCACAGTGAATGACCGTTCATCAGTACGCCATTGCGCCATTGTGCTTCCTTATTTCCGTAGTATGGAATATTATTTTCAGCCTTTGAAATTTTAAACCCGATATCAAAATACCTTCTGATTGCATGACGAAATTAATATTTTACATCAAAAGTCGTACCGTGATATCTATTTTTATTTTTATTTTTTTTTAATATTTTTGTTTTAGCAGAGAGTTGTTTCAAGAGAAAATTCAATGTTTGAATCAACGATTCGCGAATAAATTTGCGCGCTATAACAAATGAGAGTAAATTGAACGAATAACGCTTTTTAATTCCGACACCTCGCGAGTTTGTTAGAAACGTTACAATAAAAGCGGCATTTAATTTGCACACATTTTGCGCCCGCGTTTTGATGATCCCAGCGGGAATTATTATCTCGCGCAAGACGACAGCGCGTCGGTTTGTCCTTGATTATCTCAAGTTTACTCCGAAAGCGCTTATTTACTCGCTCGCAGACCGAAATTCGGGCGTGCGGGCGAGGCTGAACGGAATATCATTATCATTTTCAATTACGCGTCTTCGCGAGAACCGGCGGCGTCATGTGCCATTTCGAGGCGACAATATATGTATATATAATTACGCACAATAGGAAGGAGAGTTACTCGTCGCGGAATTCAGCAAAGTGCAATCGGATTAATTATTATCGCGCATAATTATTGAGAGTATACGTAACGCGTATAATATGATTACACACGATTGTATTTAGTTAAAAACATTACGCGCTCGCGCAAAGAGTTACTCGTGAATTAATAAAACTCGAATTAAAACGAACAGGATGGATCAGGAATTTCGATTCGATTTAATTTGTTGATACAAAAATGTCAAACGAAACATCTGTCTCTCCAATTGCAAAAGTGCAATTCTTCAGTACATTTATTTACCACGCGTTTCCGATACTTCATTACGTTTCGAGAGAAAGGGAGATGGTTTGATCTCTCCGAGATGCGCGTCTCTCTTTTCCCCCTTTCTCAATACAAAATCACTTGTCTTAACACCCTCGCGCGAGCACGCACGAACACGACGCTTATTTATGCTAACTTATGCGCGGGATTTGCATGCGCGCTCGAGAGAAACGCTCGTAGCTCGAAAACGTCGACGCTAAGGCGGGAATCTCACGCTTTTCAAGATATCTGATATTAAAATCGGGATGTGCGCATCTCTCCGACGAGAGACAATCGCGCTCGTCATGTTGCAGTCCCGCCCCATTGTTGCAACGATGTAACACGTCTCGTGTAACGCTAACGATCGAGTAACGGATCGTTTGCCAGATTTATTAACGTACCACTTTCTCGATGCAAATCAGTTACGTTCCCCGACGTTTCTCGAACAACGTCGGAAAGGTGAGGAGGAGCGCGTCGCGCGCGAGTCGTCGTCGAAACGCGGGGAGTGTGAGGGTTTCTGAAAGTTTCCCGCTTCACGTTTATGGCTTCACGCTTACGGTCCGTGTGCAGCTCGGGGTCGCACGGGGGGTTGCACGGCGCCCGATCCGTGACCAGCTATAAGATTTCGCGAAGTTGTACGATCGCAATCCTCCAGCGTCGTTCCTTCCATTTCGCGCCATTCCGCAGTCGAGGAGACCCGTTTCCGAGAGGGCAAAAGGACAAAAAGAAATCGCTCTGTCTGCGAACGAGAAAAGAAACCACTCTCAATCCCTTTCGCGCCGGGGCGACAGCGGCAGCTTGATTGGATTCGATGCCGCGGCTAAACAGCAAGCACACTACGACGGTTTATCGATACACCGATTCGGGAAGGGAGGAGTGAATGACGCAAGTGAATTACACTTACATTGGCAGTTACGGGAAGTAGTTTTCCTTTCCAATTAACCATTTCGGGTCTTTAGAGGTCTTTAAGTTTATGTTCTCAATTTTACACTCTTGAGCGTTACGAAGGGATTCTCATATGCCATCGTACAAAATGGTACAAAGAAGCAATTGTGTTTACAATCACAGGAAGTAAGAGAAACTCTTCAGTAAAATAGTTTGATGGCACACGCGTACTGTCGCGCGCGCGTGATATATAAACAGTATAAATAAAAATAGAAAGGAAAATAGGCTCTGAGAAATAATCAGTAAATAGGAAAAGAGTAAAGGGCCAATAAGAGCCTGAACACGGCTGTTGGT
>QVOA01023882.1:0-10778 GCA_014825685.1 Pseudomyrmex cubaensis
ACAAATCTAGCACGGAATAGAATCATGTCCACGAAAAGCGATCGTAAAAACTCTTATGGGCCTTGCCGCTCTCAGGCTTCTCTCTGCTTCTACGAAACTTAAGGCGACAATTGCAAAATCCTCTGGCGAACAGCGCGAAGAACGTCAGTTTTACAAGTTCCCGTCTTCGAACGCCGCGATATATGTCCACGTTATGCGCACGTGAACTACACGCCGGTTCTGTGACTAAACACGCTAGTGATTCGGTTCCATTCCGTGCTACGTACGTCTTTTAAAATTTAAAGCCCTTGCAATCATCACACGTATCGTACGACTCTTTCGCAAACAAAAAGAAAGTAAGATAAAATACAAGTATTTTGTCATCAAATGCAACACGGTAATGTTACTGTAATATCTATTTTATTATCTTTATGTATATTATATGGTGTTATATACAGAAAAAATCACGCCTATGACTATAAAATCGCTCAAACACTCAAGCTCGATTGCGTCGGACTTTTCTCTCCTCAACGAATTTTCAAGTATTAAATTACGCTAGTATTCTCGCGATCGTGTTACTCCATGTCCGTATATATAATATATATAAGAACCATATATACTTATATTCATTAACACAGTAAGTTTCAACAAATTTCTCAATTATATCACAGAAATACAGACTTTACATTCGAGAGTGACAATTCTGAAGACGTTTAAAAAACCGGTGTCGGTGCGATCAAAACTTTCTACCTCGTAGAAATTATACGTAAGAGTGTGTGCATATAACAATGCTGTTCAAAAACAATTAAAAGTTCAACGGAAAATCATCTCTCGGACTGATTTCTCTTGATGAAAAGAACAAATCGAATAGCGCGTGTCCAAGTGTTCTTCTGAACGCGCCACATCGCGCCATACATGTTTATTCCTATATACACACACTTGTAGTAGGTGTGCAAGTAGAGATACGCACTGTAATATGAGCGTGCGATCTTTCACTTCTTTCGATACTAGAGTATTTGTTCACAACGCTTGAGATTAATGCAAGAGACGAGATATAAATGTCGCGTGATTGTAAAATGAAAAGGAAAAACGTTGTGCATCTCTCATGTGTATAAAATTGATTATGACATGTGTATGTGTGTATATTATACATTTAGATTCCTAAGAAGTTTAACAAAGTACAAATCTACAGTATTTAAAGCCTGCGCTTTATAAAACAGTCAACAATAATAAAAAAGGGTATTCTTGTTTACTGGCTGCGTTCAGCGGAACAAGCTGCTTTGGTAGCGATCAAACGTGATTCGCTTTTTTCCTTTTAGAATCAACAAATTTAAATCGAGTATTGACAAGACGACAACTCGATGATTGTTCTGCTAAACATAGCCAGTCATTGATTGTAATTGACGTATTAACTCTCTCGCTCCTAACTGTCTCTGCCTCTGTATGCGCGCACTCCGGTCTCGTGCATTAGATGCCTGTTATCTGAAAATGTGAGCGTCGAGCGACATAAGGTAGCGAGAGAGTTAAAGAACAAACATTTTCTCTTAGATATTAGTGCAAAAGAATGTCGAAAATTAACTTTTATACCTTTAAATATATCTCTATATGAAAGAGAGAGTAACATTAACGTAACGCAAACATTATTTTACATCTCAACATACATGTTAACGTATTTTTAATGAATTTTAAAAAATACATTAGAGAAAACGAATATATAACAGACGCGATAAAAACCAGTCGATGAAAAATCGAGTTTTTTCTCATTAACAGTCAAAAAACACGACAACTCCGTAGTTGTTAATTACGTTAGGCACAGATAGCTCTATACTACTGTATGAGTAGCATATTCACTCTAAAACGTATTTGCAACGCGCAAAAGTCATAATATTATTTACTACCTATTAGTTTAAACAACTTGATGTTTTTCTCAGACCTTTTTAAAGTCTCAATATTGCAACTTTGCATCGTGACAGAAACGTTCTTTGAATCATTTAGATAATAATAACATTTAACGAAATAGTTCGGGAGAAATCGCTTTTTTTCGCTCGACGCTAAATATAACAATTCTGAATTTCTTCTTCTGATGCAAAGTTATGTGACCCTGTCTCGCGATAGATTCTTACGTTTAATATTCGAGATTAGATCTACTTGCTTTGATATCAATTTGTTCGAGAATTGTGTAAACTCTACGCACAGAATCACAAATCTTCCGATCAAAGAAACGCGTGTTTATAAAAATGTTTTAATATAGAAGATGCAAAAAAGAGTGAGAGTGACGAAGGAGTGCACGTCACTATCGCGCAAAAACGTGCACTTGATTCAATACGAGAATCAAGCAAATGTTATCACTCTTAGGATCGATATAAAGTCCACGTGTGTAAGTCCACTCGATATGTCTATGTCTATACATATGTAATCTAAATAATTACATGTATACGTTCGACTTACTACTCTGGAATGTATTTGATACGATTTTAGATACCAGCATCTTCGCTATCTGTAATTTCAAAAGATTGTCCATTAATTTTCGTTAACTTGTACTTGTTTCTTTGCATCAGGTATCTGGATCATTGCGAGTACAGCACACGCGTTCTGTCAAATGACATTTCGCGTGCGTTCATTGCTTCGTCATATCGAAATCGTTCGACTCAGTTAGATATGTGTATGTGTGTCATTAGCCAAGACTAACAAAGTCGATAAAATCTACGAACTGGTTTTTAGGGACTCAGTTTCAGTCCTTTTCGACGGTAAATCTTCGGCGGTTCAATTGTAAAATCGTTACTACAGATGTTCACAAGTACTTATATACTTTTCGTAACACACGTCTAATTGGTCCGCAAATACCGATTGACGTTCAAATTTTTCAAGTTGATTCTTTTAAAATGAAGTACGTTAATAAAACCGCCGAGTCGGGGTTGAGCGTCTTAATTTTTATCTCGAGAATAAAATTGCTTATGTCGTAAATTAGTGACGCACGTGCGTGAAATATTTCATTTTTTTCCAGTTACAATGCCGGTTACTATTGCGGCCCTTCTCCGTGAAGTAGAGTGAGAATAGCGTTTCTGAGAGCGAAGTTCGAGGTGAAGGAAGTGTCGTGCAACGGCTCGTTCGTCATTGGACTGGTGTACTTCCCGCACAGGAACCACTCGTTTATAGCCGCTCTTTCGTAAGTAAATCCGTCTGAAGATAATTAATTAGATTTGTTACAAAACCGTCAATATCGCGAAGATCTCAACGTATCCCTTAAACAAAGAGGTCTATCTTTTCTTACCAGAACATTGTACGGGTTCTTTCATTATCTCGTGTGTTATGGGACACAAAAATTCGTGCGGGATTTCGGATTCGTCTATATTTTCCACAGTGTTGCAATCTTCGCGCTTCAGCCAGTATAATTGCTTTTTTAGCGTCTCCATCGCCTGTACAAAAAAATTGATACTTTTAATACACCGAGTACGATCCAGATAAGCAGAAATCTCGAATTTCGCGAATATACTTCTTCGTCTTCTTCAATCTCCAAGCGAGATATCAACTCGTTCTCTGACACGGACAATAAATGTCGTCCAGTTAATCCCAGAGGAAGCACTTTTCTCAACAATCTCGATAGTCCGATGTCGTTCAACCACTTCAGGGTGTCGTGCACCTTCCAATCTGCAATCTAAAACGACAAAAATATCATTCAACAAATATAATTCAATTTATAAATACATTGATACGTCATTCTGTGTAACATTACTGACTCTCTTTTTCTTGTTTCGCAAACTGTCTATCAAATTACTTTGTGACACGAGTTGTTGAGGCACCTTCCAAACTAGAACGGTCTTATCCAACGCTCCTAAGAAGAATTATCACTATATATTGTTTTTATACAGAGAAAAAGAATTATGACACTTTAAATATTTTTATTAAACTTAAAAAAATTACACACACACACCTGTAGCAAAGAGAGATGTGTCCTCGGAAAATGCGCAAGACGTGACAAGACTGTCGTGATCCTCCAAGACGTACAGGCAGGTCCCGGAAAACTGAAAAAATTACGATTGGTAAACTAACTTTCTTCGAAAATTTTGTTATCAAGTGCGATCATCTTCTTCGTGCTCACCACGCTCCATATGCGAGCTGTTCTGTCTGTCGCGACGCTACCCAGAACTTCTCCGTGAACAGGCGAGAAACGGACGCACATGACGTTTCCGCCATGCCCGGTCAGGGATTTCTTTTCCTTGTAACGTGTCCCGGTATCGCTCGAACCAATGTTGTCCGGATCGGGCGGTGGTTCGTTCGCAATAATTACGTGCCACAGCTTGACCAACGAGTCGTTGCCGCACGTCGCCAGTAGATATATCTGGTCGTCGACATTCATATCTGCGTCTCTTGCTGCAAAGCGATGATATTTTTTTTACACAATATATTTGTATTATAAAAAAGTAATTGTAAATAAGTAAATAATTTTTTCTGCATACGCACTGCGCATTGCGGAACTCGCAGTAGGGCTGAAATCGCATCCCTGCACGCCCAGATCGTGACTCGCGTCGCAAACCAACAACGCCTCGCTGCCGTTCTTTTCGTCCAGAGTGTCGAATAGACGCCAAGTGCCCTCGTTGCACGCAGTCACCAGGTATCGAGAATCGTGCGTGAACGCGATCGCCGATATCGCGTCAGAATGACCCTCGAAAACGCTGTAACGTTGCCTAACGATTATCGTTAATTATCTACAAACAAACATCTAACTTATTAGTAGATATGCGAAACTGTGTGTCTCTTTTTTTTTTGTACAAACTTAATGCACGGAAAACCAGTTTTACTAGAATTGTTATACCCGTGAAATAACTACTTCCTCAACATCAATTTGCATTCTAATTCCTATTATTAACACATACTGCAATTGCTCCATCGTCTCGACGTCCCATAACGTTGTCTTTTCGTCGTCGCCAGCAGTGGCGATTTTCATCCCGTCCGGTGACCAGCGACACACGCGGATGCCCGCTCCCGAATTGACGAAAGAGGATTTTGCTTGGCCTCCGGTCTGTGGAGAAAAGCAATTGCTTGAACATAGTCAAAACTAATTTACGAACTTTGCTATTCGGAATTCCCGGCAATAATTACTTCTGTGTTCCAAACCAAAGTCGTTCCGTCGAGAGAACAGGAAGCGAGCATCGAGCCGCACGGACTAAATTCTACGTAGTTGACGCTGTAAGTGTGAGCGTCAAGCGGACTGAACGGCTTTTCCTGTATTTTAATCACCTCTTCCCCCTCTTCCTCTTCCGTTTCCACACTCCAAATGCGCACCAATTTATCGCTAGAAGTGAAATCTCGTTACGCAATTCACAGTTACATTTCGATGTACAAGGTGTTTGAAAAATTTTGAAAAGTCAAAATGTGAAAAAATGTCTCAGACACTCCGTGTATAGTTTTGACTTACCCCGATGCTGAGGCTAGCAGAGTGTTTCCGTGGAAAGCGACGCTGTTCACCGCTCCGTTGTGATCTTCCAGTCTTTGAATCAATCGCACTTCGTTCGCGTAAGTCTCGGCGTTTCTCATCACATTGTGTTCGTGCATAGAAACCTATTACATCAAAGAATCTTAAGTTACAGCCACTGTTTACAGAGCTGTTTAAAATCGCGCGTTACTTACTCTTTCGGGATCATTCACGAACCACTTCGTCCCGACGTTTCTCGAGAGTTCCGAATCGACAGTTAGATTTCCCATCAAATCCCACACTATCACCGATTTATCGTTAGAACCTGCAATTACATCGACGGTCAGCTTCTTCGTGCGGCGCGTATTGTTTTTTTATTTTAGTCACAACGTAAAAATATACCTGTTGCTAACAAGCTACCGTCGCGCGAAAAAGCGCAGCAAGCGACGTATCTGTTATGACCGGATATTATCGTCACGACCTTTCCTGAGCTCTGAAAAGAGATTGAATGAAATTAGGGGAGGATCAAATAAAATTGATTGCATTTGAATTCTTCTTTAAGACAATTTTCTCACCGTTTCCCAAATTACTGCCGTTTTGTCGAGACCACAACTGGCAATGTATAATCCGTTGCTGCTGAAACGGACGCAAGTTAAGGCACTGCTGTGCTTTTCCATCACTTTGCAAAGCTGTAAAGTGGCAGTAGAGGGTTCGGCCTCGCACTTATTCTGGCTCACCGTCACTTCCCACAGTTTCACATTGTGATCGTTGCCGCACGATACCAACTGATAAAGCTTGGTGTACGGCTCGTTACCTGTATTGTAAAAAGTAGTTGTATTTACGATAATTATTTTCACGTTACGATAACGTTCAAACAAACGTGACGCTCGCGTACATGTTACTTCTTGGAAACTCGAAAAGTCACAGCAAACCACACCCATGTCGTGAGCGTCGTCGATCGAGGCGAGTTCCGTGATATTCTGATTGGTGGACGTGCAGGTGTCAATCAGATCGGCAGTGGAGAACAACTTGAGAACACCCAGTGTGCACGAGGTGACCAACCAACTGGAGTCCGGCGAAAAGGACAAACTTTGCACAGCGCCTTCGTGCTTTTGAAAGCACCTATGGAGTAATGTGCGGCTTATAACAATTCAATGAAGATGCAATAAAAATTGAAATGATTAAAATATAACTTATAGATAAGTCTTATAAAACTGTCCAAGCTTGTATCAATGTTTGCCTAATCAGGAGATGATATTATCCAAAAAATCTTGCCTGATCAAAGTGCGATGAACCAGATCCCAAATACAGACTTGCCCGTTGTCACCGGCTGTCGCGAGTAACGTCGAATCCGGCGAGAATCTGCAGACTCTCACCGCTTCGCCGCCCACTTGCACCATCGTGTGTATCTTCGTTCCCGTCTTCGAGAGAAAATCAATTTTCACACATAAAACTTGAAATAATTTATAACAATGCTCTTTACAGGTTGTTTACTTGTAACGACTAATGACATCCTATACTTTCTTTACCGCGTACTTACCGTCTGCTATAACAAGGCAATTGCAAGACTATAGCGCTGTTAACTTTGTTTACCCTAACATACGTCTATAAAAAATTCATTCGATTGTGTGGAACTAACTCGGCAATAGGCTTTTGCCTCTTTTAATTATCTTTCAGTTTACGTTTTCAATAAACCTACACGCAGGTTCCAAAGCAGCGTGGTGCCGTCTATGCTGGATGTGGCCAGCATGGTGGACTGCGGGCTGACCCTGACGGAGGTCACGCCGTACTTGTGGCCTGTCAGCGGCGAGAAGTAAGCCTCCACGTAGCCGTTGCCGGGCTGCCATTCCCAGACCCGGACGCGTTTGTCCCTACGGAACACGTTAAAAATTGGGTGAGATGCTTAAATACACAGAGAGAACTTTTTCGCGTTGCGGAATCGCGCAATGTCGATAACCGATATTGTAAATATTTACCCGGATCCCGTCACCAGTACGCAATCACCGGCGAAGTCGACGCTGTTCACATCGCTCTTGTATACCGTGAGAGTCTGCAAGGCTTGCACGTCGCCTATGGCAGTCATTTTGTTTTCTTCAGAGATTAACGGGGTTCTTAGCTGTAAAGACATGGTAAAGACAAAGACATGTATTATTGATAATCAAATTGTGTGTAACTCTACGTGCTCGCCGACGTCATCGACTTTATCCGAGAAAACGACTATTACGTAGACTATCGTCAAAATAACTCGAGATCGTATTTCGCTCTTTTGTCATGGCTATTTGAAACGATGATGACTTAATACCACAGTAGAACTATCGATTAACGTTCAAGAATCTGTTACGTATCGTGATTATATAGCAATTGGACAAATCTAAGCACGTCTTTATGTTTACATTAATTAATCGACGTGAACAGATTATTAAAATCAACAATTTTTTTTCTCAAATTGTAAGTATTTCAGCACTGAATAAAAATATCGTTCGAGGCGGCGGTCAGTCGTGAAACTGTCGTAAGTAGCCTATCGCAGCTACTATGTACCTAAGTAGACGTCTCTACTATGTATTAAACTGTTGTAACACGTTGTCGAATAAAGTTTCTCGCGTGTACATATCGATGTTCTCTTTCACCTATGCCCACCACTTGGGCACACAGAACGAAATGTATATTTTACATACGCGAGGTTCACTGATGGATATGCTGAATGTCAGAGCGCATATCGACAAATGCATTATTACCCGTCAGTCTTAATGCTATCAAATTGTCATGATTTGTCGTAGATATTATGAAGATTGATATTGTATTCTCTCCCGCCGGAAGTGCATTCTGTTCCCCGCGGTCACGAGCTGTCACGAGGCGGTACATATCGTGAAGAAGATAACGAGACATAAGTGCGCTTGTGCGTACAACCTTCGATTTTTAAACGTTCACGTGTGCACGCGTTTCTCAATAATAGATGCATGTGTACCGAATCGACTAACTTTTCCACAAGTGGGCATAGGCCTTTAAGGCCACGCGAACTGCCTGAAGTTTCTAAAAGTTCAAGACAGCCTTGGCATTGACCGTGCCTTGAGTAGCGCGTTTTGACGAGCGTTCTATCGCGCGATCGATCTACATAGCGCGCATTAATTTTTCTTTTTTCTTCAATCAACGGCAAATACGAGTCGCCTAGGTTTGTTTTATTTGTTTTGCGAATTAGTCCGCCGCCTCTAATTGCGAAAAATCGTTCGTTCTTATCGTTTAGAGTGCCGCTGCGAAATTAAAGGAATCGCGCGCGTGTCATCAATAATATTTTCGCGCAATTACCTCTTTACTACACGTCGACTACACGTCGTGTTTCGATATTTTGAGCTGAGCACTCTGGAATCGATTAGCGTCGACAAAGGCATTGTAATGGAGTTTTAAGTGTGATAATTTTTTTTTTCTCGCTACGTTGGGACAGAAATGTCGGACGTTGTAGCATCGGCAAAGAATTCTAACGCTGACGTGTATGTAAAAGCCGACGTATAAAAGTTATCGATTCGCATATTTATCTGTTCTATCTGCGAATGAACGCAAACATTATTATACGATCACTATCGCGACTAAGAAAAAAAAAAGTTTTTTGTGTCATCGATAAAGAGACACACTTGCTCTTCGCACGAATATAATTAACAATCCAGATAAGCAGTTCCATTAGTAGCGCTAATACGACGTAGCAAAAAACGATGCTTTTATGATAACGTTATGATGTGCGATAAATAAAATAAATTGCTCGCATATGTACAGATAACAAAAAAAAAAGGTTAATGCCGTCTGTTTAGTTTACGCGTAAATGTTTATCGTATTATAATCGAAGAACACATTTTGCATTACATTTATTTTCAGAACCGAGTAAATATTTGCGCGCCACATATGCAAATGTGTGTGTGTGTGTGTGTGTACAACAATAGTACAAATTATATGATGCATAAAACATTAATATTGATGCAGATATTCTGATTCCACGCAAAGTTATGAACCACAAACTTTGCATCGTTACACAAATTTTAAAAAAATACGAATAAAAAACAAACAGAAATCAGAAAATTTAATTAGAAGTGTTGTGCTCCACGTTTTTAATATCAATCAATATTTCTATAATTAGCGTTGTATTATATACATATATGTACATACATACATAATCCGTTTTTTACATTTGAAAAACCTCGCACGCCGGCACGTCGAAAGATTTTTTCTATCGAACAATATCAGCATATTTCCACACAAAAAAAAATTGCCTAGCTTAAAAATAACCACTTAACAACAAGTCATCCAATGCATTTTTGCGTGGGATATTGTCGTGTATTATTTAATCGGCCGCTAACAAGCCATCCATTACATCTTCGCGTGGGATGCTGTCGTATTTAATCGGCTGCTAAATATACATATATATCAAGCCAATGAACTTTACGTAAACGGTTGTCTGACACAAGTGTAATCAAGATCCTAATCAAAGCAAGTGCAAATTAGCTGTACATAATCTTCGTTAATTTACCGATAAATTATTGTTTGTTTACTCACATCTCACGTGTGTTATGCGGTGCCTGTCATAAATTTCGCAAAGTTTTGTGCTTCGAGATAATTGTCATTTCTCTCCTGTTTTTTGTACTCACTTGTAGTAAAGGCACATGTTCCAGACACTAGACTGCTCTCGTGATGTGGTTTCGTTGTTGTATCAGCGAACATGCGCACGGCACATGATCTCGCGTTCGTGATTACGAGTCGTGACTACGAGTCGCGTAGCAATGTCACATTATTTATCACGACCAGCATAGTTCTCATGCCGACGATCCACCTCGAACAGGACATCCCAGAGAGGGCACCTGTCGCAATGAAAGTTAAAAGCGCTAAACGCATGTCCATCCTCCGCTCAGATCGATATTACACATGCGTGGATATATAAGTGTGGGACACAAACGGTAGACGCGACGCGTTCGCCGCGAGATGTGGATGTCAACTGTCTTTCGCACAGCTGCCAAGCAAGATATTATTTTTAAATTCTATGCCTATATATATATACATATACATATATTTGCTGGAGCTCGTGGTTATTATATTTAGTCGAGAGAGAAAGAGAGAGAAGAAAAAGAATACTAAAACATTTAATGTTTTAACAATTTACTGACATTTATACATCGCTTCTCTTTAGTTGAAATATATGTATACATGTAAAGAACCATAAAATCTAATTAAATGTCTGGAAAATTATAAACAAAATAAAATAGTATGTCTATTGAGATGGTCATCTTATGCTATGTATATTTACCTATGTCATTTTGTGGCAGGGCACCAATAGAACAGATTTCTTTTGCGCAGATCGACGGTTGTACAGATTCCGTTTGCCTAGATCCCGTTTGCACAGAAAACT
>QVOA01023883.1:0-10763 GCA_014825685.1 Pseudomyrmex cubaensis
TACTTAAAGAACTTTAATACACACATTTAATTCAACAACTAAATTTTTTGCTCGATATTGACCTTTTCTGTACCTTATTTTGTAAAATATTTTACTCTTGTCATCAGAGACAAGTTTTTTTCTTAAATACACGTTTCCTATAAAAACTATTAGTTTTTAATGCAGAAATAGTCTCGCTATCGTATCTCTCGGCATTCTTTAATCCGCAAACTGAAGATTTGCCGTGATGATATTTCGAAGATCGTTTAATTTGCAAAGCAGACTCCGCGCTGTTACAGAGCCGGGTTTAATATTCAACGTGCCGAACAAGCGAGTTACAAAACACGTTACGATATCCTTGCCAGGTCGATAACATAATCTTTGCACAACGCAGAAAAACTCTGCGAGCGCGGACGAAGATCGACTAACAAACTTCGTCGCGCACTTTAGGCGCGAATACAAATGTTTCGTTAAAAACACCTCTCTTGCGATAAAAATATCACCTTGAGCCGGCGCGATCTTATTCGCCATTTTATTTCTCTCTCGAGCAGCACATGAGAATTTCACTGAATAAAAACCAAACTCTCTTTCGTAACTTTTGCAAAACTAATATGTCGCCAACACGAAGGTCGAGAGAATCCAAGGAAATAATGTGTCACATAAAAATATTTCAATTGTGTAGAAATAAATTTGTCACAAACATCACACGTCTGACGTAGGCATTGCTCGCAGCGGAGCAAAATTATTAGGTCCGAGAACCGCTAAGGAGATTAATGACGATCGCGGCCGGACAAATTGCTGCGCCACGACGATTTCCAATTTGTTGAAGTGACTTGATCGGAGAACTCGGATTCGATACATTCGTTGTCCGCAGTGAAACGCAGATAATGACGCGTGGAAACTCTCGAGAGTTGCGCTCGCGGCGGTTAACGCAGAAGAGAGATTATTGTCGCCGTTATGTCACACACGCAGTTTGACGAGGAATCGACTCCCGTTTTACGGAGAAAAACACGTATTTCGCGTGGCTCTTTTCACTTTTTTATTATTCCACCGGCAACGCGAAGGACACTGACTGCGCTGCGAGCGCGCACTTCGAATCGCCACGGGGGAGGGAAGCACATGGTGCTTTTAACTTTGTGCTCGATTATCTGGTGCTCGCGATCTGCGAGTTGCGGTAATCAGGCATTTATCGGCGTGTAACTATCGACTTGTGCGCGTACGCGGTCATTCGTGCATAAAACGAGGCGCTCTCGATTGCGCCAAGAAAAACCTGGAGATTTCAATGAAGATATAATTAGCTTTCTGTCTGTGAAAACGGAAATTAATGAATACGCGCTCCGCGTAATTAACATTTCACGTTTTCCAATTATTTCTCGAGCGCGTAGTTTTTAGCGCGTTGCTAGTGCGGCGCCGAGTATTTTTTTTTTTTTTCGAACAGCGCGATTTTTGAGAAATCGCGATACGATCTTCGAATAACGTGCGAATACGATGGTTTCGACAAACGAGAGAGAGAGACGGAATCTAGAAATCTAAAAAGGAAATCTAGAAAGTCACAACGTCGCTGAATTCAATGCACATTATTGTTGCAATCCAATTCACGATTTCTAATGACGTTCAAAGTTGGTAATTATTGCTGATAAATGATGGGAAGCGTTTGTTTGCGCCTCGATTCGCGAGACGAAAGAATTTCAAACGCTTTTCGCTTTTTCTCGTCTTGCACACACATTGTTGCGCGCGCGAACAGAGCGCGCGGTCGAGCGTATTCAACATTTACTTGGGTGATACTTCATTGAGCTCGATGATTGTCCGCCAATCGAGTCTCATATAATCACGTGACGTGCACGATCGGCCGATCATTAGCTCAGCGCTTTTGCCTCTTGTTATTTCTTTCGTCTTCAAATCACGGAATCGGAACACAGCGTCGCGAACAAAGAAAGCGATTCGCTCGATGCGCGAGTTTTTTTGTTTTAATTTTTTTTTGTCTTAATCACACACTCTGAGATACGCGAACGTCGATAAGATTGATTAAAAAAACATTTACCTTCTTGCGATTTAAATCTTGAACAACTTTCAAGTTACATCATCCTTTTCTTATCTTTAAATTAAACTTGGTGCATGTCTGCACATTGTAAATAAGTCAAAATATTGCGAAACATATAAATCATAATGTTTATCTTATCGTAAATTGATATGTTCAATTTTAGCGATTCGGTAATGCAACATTCTAGCGACATCTCAGGCATCTCGAGAGCAATCGTCCAGGCCTACTTCGTTATCAGCAGCTGGTCTTTATGACAAAGATCTTGTTAAAATAAATAAATATTTGAAAATATTTTATAATTAATATCGCAAATAAAAATCCACTTGAGTTACTTTTAATATTCAATAAAAATATTTTTCTATTTACGCATTTTTAATTGAAATTGAATTTTTATAACGTAGAATTTTTGTACAACTTTTTCAAAGAGCATTGCTGACTATATTTTCCCTCAATAATTGTTTCTATCTTTTTAAATGACGGAAATGTCCGACTAAACAAAGAAATGATTATTCGCATCGATAGTTCTCGATCGATAGTTCCTCGAGCTATTCGAGTTATCGTTGGACGTTGCTGTCGAGACATCGATAACTCGCTGCGATACGCGTACTATTCTAACGAAAAACATCGCGCGCTGATTAAATACCATATTATTTATTTGACCTACGTGAATCAACTCAGTTTCGTCCAGACAGCTCCGAAGAACGTATTGATCGGAACATGGCGTTTCTCGTGAGAATCGCAAAGTGTGAGGTACGAAAATGCACGTCATCGTCGCGCTCGGTGTGTCGGGCTGTCATTTTGTCAAAAATTTATTTGCTGCGACTTCCGACTGCGAACTGCAGTCGGACGTGTTTAACGCAACGCGAATCGAACCATCTAGCGAGCATTCCATGAACTGCGAAAATGCGTCCGCTTGTTCAGCGCGAAAATCGACAGGCGAATAGATTTCGCACGTGTTAATGTTTTTTTTTGATATGAAAATTTCAACAAACGCAACTCACAGAATTAAAAGAAATTGTGCGAATTGACGTCTCTTTGTCTTTGTTGTATTTTTCAATTATTTTGAGAGAGTTACGTTTCATATGTTTTGTAAAACTTTACTAATTAATAAAAAAATATTACTAATTAATAAAAAGTTATGAGAAACATCACAGACTTGAATAGTTATTTTTGATAGTTATCTTATATCTAGTATATTCTTTAACAAACTCTTTGTGTGACAAAATCTTTGTGTGGTGAACGCAGTTAAATAGTTAGTTCTTTCGCAGATGTTCTCTAAACAAGTTAACGCGCTTATCAAAACCTGACAATTGCACGTGACAACCGATATATACATACACCGATAACATACCAGTAAAACTGATAACCCAGAAAAACATGTTTTCCGCTACGTCATTGACATAGTTTTGTTGCAGTTGTGTTTTGCACAAATTAACAATCTCTCGTCACATCGTCATTTTTCTTATTCTCGGAAGAACGTCGCATTTTCTACTTTTTGCATTTTAAACGCGTATATAAATAACAAATTCTACTCTCTTGCGATACGTTGCTTTATCAGTCCAATCAAAATAAATTTTCCGAAACAATTTAAACGCGCGAAATGCCTCAACGCTCCTAAATAAATCGTACAGGATGCGTTGATAATTTATAGAGTGACAATTTTTCGAGCAATTGACCTTCAAGCGCGACAATGACGCTCACAGGAGCGAAATAACATTTACCATTCGTGGTTGACGAAACTTCTATAACTTTTGTAATGCGAAACAAACGGCAGAAAATGCTCGACAACATTGTGTGTTATTGTGTTATTTATTTGAACAGAGCAGTATCGTTAAATAATTTTGGTTTGCTAATTTAAAGATGAATATTTCAAACTTTACTGCTTTGACAATGTACATAGATCCAGAAATCACGTACTGTTAATGTGTCTTGCGAATTTACGTCA
The DNA here is from genome assembly GCA_014825685.1 of Pseudomyrmex cubaensis. Taxonomy (NCBI): domain Eukaryota; kingdom Metazoa; phylum Arthropoda; class Insecta; order Hymenoptera; family Formicidae; genus Pseudomyrmex; species Pseudomyrmex cubaensis. The sequence goes on from QVOA01023883.1 coordinate 3,966, forward strand.
GAAATAAAAACATTTTAAATTAAAAAATTCTGCATTATCACGTTTCAAAACACTTGTCGTTAAATATTAATTTTGCCAGTCACTTGTGTTTGCTAACTTTCTCTTTCTCTTTGTTATATGTATTAATTATTATTGTTAACGTGGGAAAATTATTTAAATTTAAAACACACAAAGTTACTATCACATTCCAGGCACGATTTATCACGAGATCCTACAGCAATGCCGCCCCAACGGTGAAAATGTACATCGACGGACAATTCGTAGGTAATTGTGATCGCAACAAGCTCCGCTCGTTCGCACTCTCTTGTTCAATTTGCAAATAACAAATTTGTCCGGCAGAGTCGAGAGCCACGGAGTTCACGGATGTACACGATCCAGCGACGAATCAGTTGTTGTGTCGCACACCGAAATCTACGAGAGACGAGATGGAAAACGCGGTGCAAAGCGCGCGGAAGGCCTACGACAAGTGGCGACACACGAGCGTGCTCACGAGGCAGAACTTGATGCTAAAATATCAGGCCCTCATCCGTGAACACTCGGTCAGTTTTGTTATTACGTATTCAATTCACGTATAAAAAAATTAAAAAAATTGGAGAAATTATTTTACAATACTTCTTACAGCTTCTCTATGTAATTTACATATTATTTTGCAAAATTATTTATTTTTTTACAGAAAGAAATCGCGGAGAACCTTGTAAAAGAAAATGGGAAGACTATGGCCGACGCTGAGGGGGACGTGCTTCGAGGTCTTCGTAAGTAAATTGTGTTAGATTATTGTTAAACATTGTTACACATATGGTTTATATTCCAAACTGTTTATAACTGTAATATTCCGAATTTTATTTAAGTCATTAAACATATAAATTCTTATAAAAAATGATATGTTGCAAATTTTATCAGAAATTTGCCTTGTTGCAAGAATTATGATTTTCATATCATTTGTTTAACGTATCGCACGATCGATATTTAATAAAAAAAAATATAAATATATTTGTATATCGATCGGTGCTTCAAATGTGCAGAGGTCGTCGATGCCTGCACGGCGATTCCGACGCTCCAGATGGGCGAGTCCTCAGCCAACATCGCTACGGATATGGACATCGTGTCGTACAAAGTCCCCCTCGGTGTTACCGCGTCCATTTGTCCTTTCAACTTTCCCGCTATGATACCACTTTGGTCGTTTCCGATAACGGTCGCGTGCGGTAACGCTGCAATCCTGAAACCCTCGGAACGGGTCCCAGGTGCGTCTATGATCCTCGCTGATCTCTTCACGAAAGCCGGCGCCCCACCCGGACTCTTAAACGTTATACATGGCCAGCACGCGACCGTGAATTTCATTTGCGAGCATCCCGATATCAAGGCAGTTTCCTTCGTCGGTTCCGATCAAGCGGTAAGCGAAAAATAGAAAAAAAAAAAAACGATCGGGGAGAATATCGAAATGTGTCTGCGCTTTATCCACAGTTCTTTTATCTTTCCGATACACAGACGTGCCGCGCGATTTTCTTAAAATCACAATTAAATAAATTTTCCGGTCTTTCAAAAAATTTACAATTTCTCTAATTCGCGATCTTAATTTTTTAAAATAGTAATTAAATAATTTTTTGTTTTCCGAAAAGTTTACTATAAAATTTCTCAAATTCGTAGGGCAAGTATATCTACAAGCAGAGCAGCGCGCACGGCAAGAGGGTGCAGTGCAACATGGGCGCCAAAAATCACTGCATCGTTCTACCGGACGCGAACAAAAACAAAACGCTATCGCAAATCGTCGGTGCGGGCTTCGGCGCCGCCGGCCAGCGATGCATGGCACTCTCGGTGGTCATCTTCGTGGGCAAATCCAAGGAATGGATCCCCGATCTGGTGGAGGCGGCGAAGAGACTGAAGGTAAACGCCGGACATGTACCCGGTACCGATCTCGGACCCGTTATATCGCCGCAAGCGAAGCGTCGGATCTGCGAGTTGATCGAATCCGGAGTTAAAGACGGCGCGAAGTTGGCTCTCGATGGAAGAGGCATCGTCGTGTCTGGCTACGAGAACGGAAACTTCGTCGGACCTACAGTGCTAACCGATGTTAAGGTAAAATAATATATTTCGTTGATTTTAGTTTTAATTAGGAAACAGTGTGAAAATAATTTACTGAATTGTAAATAACAATTTTTATATTGTATTGTAATTTTTACATATATTTTTATAGTCCACAATGAAGTGCTACACGGAAGAGATATTCGGGCCGGTTTTGTCGTGCATGTTCGCCGACAGCACCGACGAGGCAATCGACATCATCAATAAAAACCTTTACGGCAACGGCACAGCAGTTTTCACGACAAATGGCGCGACGGCAAGAGCATTTGTGAACAGAATCGAAGCCGGCCAAGTCGGTGTTAACGTCCCCATTCCCGTCCCCCTGCCGATGTTCAGCTTCACCGGCAACAAGGGTTCCTTCCTCGGCGATAACCACTTTTATGGGAAATACGTGAGTGCATAACATCTTCACGTGACTTCGCTTGAATAAAAGCCAACCTGTCTGTCGTGTCTAAATTTTTGAGAGAGTTATCAACTTACATATTTGCATTTTTTTTTTTAATTAAGTTAACTATGAAATATCATATTTCTTATTAGTTTTGAAATAAACTAATTAACATGTTTAATACAGAATTGTGTATTTCGTAATAATGTTAGGTTTTATGTTTTTTTTTTTTTTTTATGTTATTTCCAGGCGATAAATTTCCACACGCAAACAAAGACTGTGACTCAGCTGTGGAGGTCCGGTGATGCTAGCGACATATCGTCGTCAACAGCAATGCCCACCATGCAATAAGATTTAAATTATGTAATTTTTTAGCGTATCAAATTATCTCTCAAGGACTTCCAAATTTATGTGCAGGATTACGCGAGGTTCATTCCAGTAACAATGTCTTCCACTGTTACGTACAAATTTGTTCCTATAATATACTGAAGATATTATTTAAGCTAGATATACGGTATGTATTTTTTATAGCGCAATAAAATATTGTTTGTCTAAAGCAAAAAAATGATCTTCATTTTTCTTTTCTTTCTTTTCTTTTTCGCGCGAATTAAATTTCATTTTTTGTCATTATTATGATTTTTTGTCATTTTTTTATATTACCGCAACGTTAGAAACGGTGTCAACGGTAATTATCTAATCGAATTCACTTGCGTCAACATTTTCATAGTAAATTTAAAAAAAAAATAAATTCAGCTCCACATTTTGATCAGCGTTTTTTGGGTTAAAGATCCTTTTTTCCCTAAATTTCGAAATAATCAAATTCAACTCCACCAGCGCGATTCGTGCGGCAATAAACTCCTCGACCGCGACTTTTTTCCCTATATCGATCAGCCTTCCGCTCGATAAGCCACCGCGATCGGAATTTGGCGCGCGGGCGGTGCCAGGCGAAAATATGCCTAAAACTCGACGGCATAAGTTCACGGTCGGCACCTTCCGGGATCCGTCCTTGAACCTTTGGCCCGTCGAACCCGCGCGCGGACGTCCCGTCACTCGGGGCGATATTCGAACCAACTTCCGGCAGTCCGGGAGAGGAGCGATGTACGCGCCGACGCGCGCACCCCGTCGCCGCCGCCGCCGTTCGTCGTCGTCGGGGTCGCATCTGCGCATTTTCCAGCTGTGTGTGAGTTTCCCTCACAGGCGAGGTTCTCTGCCTGTCCCGGATCGCCGTGTACCGCGCTGTCACACACCGGGGAGACCGGCAGGGCTAGCCAAAGGGAGTATCGTCCGCCATTCACATATCGTGAGTACGTTTTTTCGATCGCGAACTCGCGCGATGCGATTCGCTCCCACCCGGTTTTTCCTTTCCCTCGCTCGAAAGTTCGCGCAATTCCGTGCGTGTAAAGAGACGCGACGAGAATAATTTATCTGTTTTTTCCTACGGGGGTTATTGACGTGCTCCACCGAAATTGTTCACGAGTAGATTTCGACGTGCATTGATTCCGCGATCGGTTGGTAACGCGAAAATGTCGAGCATCGACCGCGCGACGGTTCCTTTCGTTCGTCGAGCAGGGCTCGATAACGTCCTGGATAATTTTTTTTTTTTTTTTAAGCAAGCCGTCGACACCGGTTTAAACGGGGTGTAATTGACCGTCTTGGCTCCAATTTCCGGCGTGTCCTGCTCGTCTGCCAGACGGTATATTTCATCGTAAAAGTCAATAGTGTCGATATTCCGATAAGTATGTTTGTTTGTATCGGCTTATAGTTTTTAAAAAATAATTTACATTCTTGTGTCTTAAGAAATATTCAAATTAATGACATTCTTTTTTTTACTTCGTGTTCATAAATATTTTTTTTATTGTTTAATTTTAAATAAACTTAAAAATGTATAGAAAATTGGTTTCATTTTCAAATAAGTTCAATTAAAGATAAAGTGATGTTCAAACTTAATTGCTGATTTATATTCCCGAACACACATGTATGTGGAACGATCGTTAGCTCTATCTCTGTGTCTATATTAATATTAGATATTTTAAGTTCGCGACCTTTTTCTACGAACTCGTTGACATGCTTTCAAACAATGTGCGGTTTTTAAATGTCAAGCGCTTTCTGCGCGATCCGATTCAAACGCCTTTCTATTTCCGCCATGGTAGACGATTTAATTAAACATTATTTCACGATCGAAGTTCGCGAGAGGACTTGCCTGAGTTTATTGCCTGAGTATCCCGCGAGCTTTCAATAACAAGCTTCTAATAACGAAACAAAAAAAAAACACAACACAAACTGTCCTCCTTTGCGATCGTTAAATTAATGCAAAATTAATTCCACGCGCGAGTGACGGTTTTCACTTTGACATCGTGTGAAAATTTGCAAATTTGGACTTTCGGTTTGTAATTTCGGATGTGTACATTATTATGTGATCTCGGAAAGAGGTCTCAAAAACATTTATAATAATTTTGAAAAATTCCGCTACAAGTCTGTCCAGCGGAAAACATTGCGTTGCAAACATTTTCTGCAAATGTCGTGTTTAATTCGCGTTTCTGTAATTTTCTCTCTTTCTCCTGAAATGCATATTTAATATCCTTTCCAGGTGGAAGCGATGTTTACGCGAAAAAAAACTGTCGCCTACGATGTAATCTTAATTAAAGTTTTTAACATATTCATTAATTTTCTTTACAGTTTTGTAAAACTTTCCAGAAGATTTGATCTCTCGATGAAAGAGAGAAATTTTTCTCGCGCATTTATCCTCTCAAAACAACTTCTTCGTAAAAAAAAAAGAAAAACGATTTGAGCAACGATTTCGGGGCGACTCACGCAAACCTGTCAAGCGCCGTCGTCGGCCTCGTCGTCTTTTCTTCGCTTCGACGCGACGATGGGATTCTTCCCGACAGTTTGAATAATTACACACGAAATGGAAACGCGAAACTGCACCGCGGCGCGATTTCACGTCAACCGAATCACCTTCGTGCCACTTACATATATTTCTGTATATATTTTCGTATCTTTCGAATATTTCATCCGCGGTTACGAATCCCGGATATCTATCTCGCGGCCGATTCTTTACGAGGTAATAAATGCCAGAAATATCGCCCCACGAAATACATCCTCGAGTCCGAATAAAAGCGCGAAGACGACCGAGATAATATTGTCACATACGCGCGCGTGCCGTGTATAGATTTTTCAGTGTTTAAATGCCAAAATGGAAATAGAGATGGAAATAATAAATTTATAGAGCGCGTTATATATACATAAAAAATTTCACCATGTACATATATATATTATATATCAATATATATGTACATATTGATAAATATTACATTACGCGAAAACAACTCAATAAATCGTAAATTTATAAAGTGGAGCAAAAGCGCCGCTTGTTATTTATCGAGTATAAACACGCGGCTGATACACAACGGTAATTTAATTTTCGGACCGAGTGTGTTAACCCCCGTGAATTTAGAATTCACACTTGATTTTAATTTCCTATTCGACGGGAGGGAACTACAAATTCAATTTAAACGCTATAAATCCGTCGACTTTTCGCTCTCCCCCCTATTGTTCTTCATTTGCGGTAAAATCGAAGCATTTAGACCGCGGAAAGCCGCGTTGAATAGTCGCGGTCGCAAAAATAAATACGCGCGAAAGAGAGAGAGAGAGACAGAAACGCACAATATCCGGAGCAAAATCATACATATTCCCGGCACGATTCGGAGAGGATCGCCGCCGTATTCTGTATTTCTAACGAAATGATCCTTTCTCGACAGGTTGAATAATTATGTACAAAACGGTGCGGAAAGGCGACACCAGTCTGCAGTACACGATACTGCCGCAGACGGATCAGCTCGCGTCCGGCGGATGTCCGCAGAATTCCGGCAAGACCCGGCCGAGGAATATCAAGTACACGATGGGCACGATCATGATACTGATCGTCGTGTCCATTCTGGGCGCGCCGGTGATGGTGAACCAGGTCAAGTACGATCACATGGTTCACAAGATGATGACGATGAGACAGGTCGAACTGATCGTGAACGACACGTACGCGAGGAGCCAGACGAAGGACGCCGCCGTAGCGAGCAAGAACAGAAGTAGAATCGCCACCACGACCACGATGTCGACGGCCGAGGTCACCAGGACGAAGGACCTCGAGGACGGCACCACCTCCACCCTCAGCGGCATCCTTCGGGAAGAAGAGGAGGAGGACGAGGCAGTGGTGGTTGACGACGCCACGTTAACAGGTATTTTATTCCAATATATTTGAAATATATTTGTTTCGCGATGATTACTTTTTCCTATTGTTTTTATCCGCAGCTTATACAGTATCCAATTTCTTAGAATGT